>VZRM01001697.1:149082-313766 GCA_013397955.1 Grantiella picta
AAAAGCTGTTTGGTTTGAAGTTTATGTTTACAAGTTGATAAATCATTCAGGATTCAATTCTCAACTTTGTAAGAGGCTGCTCCTTGTCAAAGTTGACAGCAAATTTGCATTTGACTTGTATCAGAGCTGATTAGGGTCACTTATCAATCATCATTCTAGACACTGGTGATCGGCAAACACAGTTTCTTTGGCAATTATATGATAATGTAAGTGTAATTAAATATAAAAATGATATTACTATTCCCAGACCAGTTCTTCTATGAAAAAATGTTGCTGTTAGACTCAGAAGTGACATTTTAGACTGACTAGTTGTACCGGGTTAATCTTACCCTCCAGTATTCAGCAAACTGTCACATAGCTGGGAGTCAGTGGATGATTTCTGACAGAAGAAAACCTCTAATGAGCCTGATCTTGAGTGACTGCTGAGCATTTTGATCTTCCATTCATTTCTAGAAGATGAAGCAGCTCAGCACCTTTCATGAAGAGGATGCACTGTTTTGAGCCATGTGCCACTCAGATGAAAAGCCTCTGGTTTAGTTTACATTGTAATTTATCACTAATAACATCTCTGGCACTTATGGAAGAAAACATGTAACACTGACACTGGAGGGAAGGAATCAAAGCAAATGGAGGAACTGTGCCCTAATTGGGTTTCTAAATAGACACAATGTATTCATCTAACTCTGGCTCACTGAAAATAAATAAGGCCTATCACCAGCGCATGGGAAGAGAATGGCAATTTTCTTACAGAAAGCAGCATGAAACTGATACAAGCACTATCAATGACATAAGTATTGTCCTGTAGTTATCAGCATTGTTTTAGCTGTGATAATACTTATTAAAGTTCTCTACACAGCAGAGAACTTTTACTTTTTTCAACACTAACATATATTTCTCATTAATACAGGTAGTAACAAAGCCACTGAATTTTACTGTCCAGCTGTCAAAAAAAAAAAAATCCTCTTATACCTAAGGCGCCTTACTTAGCCCCTTTTTCTTACCTTCCGTGTCATAAGGTCATAAATGTCTATGGCAAAACTAATTTAATTGCATCCACTTTGTCCAGCCCTATCCAAAATTATTTGTACTCTGCTTATTGTCAATTCTTCTTTACCACAAGGGAACATTTTCCAGCAAGACCTTCTTTTGAAAGAAGGCACTGATGCACCATGCAGCAATAATTAATAACCTCAGTCTGGAGAATTCAGGGATTATATTTTACTCTAAAGCTGAATGCTCTTTCACTAACCAAGGTGATAGTTTTATGTAGGCACAATCAGTATTTGCTGTAAATAATACATATTTCACAGTAATTACACACATATATATGGAATATACATATGCTTTGCAATTTGAGCTTTACTTGCAGCCATGACAGTACAATTTTCCTTCAGTGTGATCAGAGTACTAAGCTCTTGCAATTAACTTTTTGCCCCCTCACCTCAAAGCCATATGATTTGCAATACTAGAGATGTCACGGATGACTGACTAGAGATAGCTATTGTCAATTGAGGTTACATATGTATGCATATTGAATATAAAGGACCCAAAATAAAGTCTGAGACCAAAGCACTTCCAAAATTAATTCCAGAATCTGGAACCAGTCTTTACATAAAATTTTTATCTTTCCGAGAAAAGGGTGGAAGAGGTCCCAGGCACCATTTACACATGCACGGTTATGTGTTGAATTTAGCAGAGTTCCTTCTCACTGAAAAAGCAGTGAGGATTTTCTGAAGGGTTGGATTTATTATACATTCTCCAGACATCTAGCTTTGTGTTTCCCATGTGCTGGCAGGAATGCCCTTGTCAGATTAGTCACTGAAGCCCTTACTTTATGAGTACAGGCTTAAAACATTGAATATATGAAACTCAGAATCTTCAAGTATGAAGCATAAGAATCAAGGTATATATTTGTATTCCTGTTTATTATTATGTAGAACTGCCACAACAGGTAAAATTTAATTTCTTTAAGTATGTGGGTGCATGAGCATTTTATTTGTTAAAGAATTGCACTTACCATATAAAAACTGCACTGAATTCCCAACATCTAAAAAGCCCCCTAAATTCATCTACCATAGCCAAATTTGTATCTGTGTGGATCCTCTTTTTCAGTGAGTGATGTGAGTAGCAGTTTGCAAGACAGGCATTGCAGATGCAATTTGCACAAAGTGTTAACAGTGAAAACAGTCAGAAATATTCCTGGTTAAAGACTAAACTACATTAATGCAACAGATCATGACTTCTAAATTATTCAAGCAGCCTTCAGTTTGTGAGAAACTCATCTACTACTACTTTTCTTCCTTCTGAAACCTATTTTCTTCTCTCTTTATTCTGTTCCTGTATCTTGTCACAAATATGCTGAAAACCCATTACTTTGTCACTCAGCTCTCTTTAGAAATTGATATTGTCAGTTCATTTTTATCTTTACAGGCAATTATTTCATTTGGTGTCAAATGTCAAGCTATTCAACACAGTTTTTGATATTTGCATATTTCATTTGATTTTTAATACAGTAGCTTGATGTATTTGTAACAAGTTCTCCACTCCTGTCCAAGTTCCATTTACTTTAATGAATAGATCAGTTTGCCAATTGTCTCCATGAGTAAATTTGAATCTTTGGTTGTTATCACTTGTTACATTTCTTTCAGTAACTTCTATCGTCAGTGTCACCACAGGAACAGAATATCTGTTTGTTTGGGAAATAAAGATACAGGAACATGCCTGAGGCTTGGTTTAAAAAGCAGTGGCAAACTAGATGAGAAAGCTCTCTTCTGAAACCCAATCTGTGACTATATTTTAGTATCAGAATGTTAATAAAGAATCATGTTGATGTAGTCTACATTAGCTCTTCAGACAGTGTACACATAATTGAGTTATCAGGTAGTTAGCCAGGGATGTGATAAAACACCACAAGCAAGGATTCTGAGTGAAAGAAGAGACTAATACTTAAAATTTATTATTAATTTTCAACAGTTAGCACTTAATGAGCATAATGTAGAAGACACTCCCTGACCAAGTCTCCTGTTAACGTCCAGGTTAAGCTCCGCAGCAAAAATAATCTCACCTGTACCAGCGACAGGCCTTTTTTACTGATTACCCACCCCATTTGGTTAAAAATAATTAGATGAGGTTGTCTTCCCAGACTCAACGCTCGCCTCCTGAGCAAAGCTCGGTTTTTGGAGGCGACCAGGACCACCCGGAGAGAGGGCAGCGCTGGCCCTCCACCGTCCCGACACTCGTGCGTGTTTTCCCAAGAATCGCCCCTGGCTCGCAAAGGATGGCACCGGAGGGAAGCTGCACACGTGTGGTGGCATTCCTGCCCTCCAAGAAGCAAGCCGTGATTTTTTGGCATCCTGCGACCCCTAGTGAGAGCCGGGCGGGCGGGAGGGCAGCGGCCAGCCCTGCCCCTCCCCGGGGCCGCCAGCGCCGCAGGGCTCCCGCCAGGCACCGCTATTTCCAGGTCGCGGGCAAAACATCTCCCTAGGGATTTCCGTTTCCCCCGTTAACTGACTGAAAGCTACTATAAAAACATCGTAACGCGTTGCCTTTGGTCGCTTCGAAACAATGCGCTGATTGTGCTGCAACCTCACAAAAAGCTGGCGTAACCTCTCAAGGCAGTGGAGGGAGAGGCGAGAGACAGCACTCGTCTTCTACGTGCCACCCCAGGAAAGACAGAAAGACAGACAGAAAGACAGACAGAAAGACAGACAGAAAGACAGACAGAAAGACAGACAGAAAGACAGACAGACGAAAGAAAGAAAGAAAGAAAGAAAGAAAGAAAGAAAGAAAGAAAGAAAGAAAGAAAGAAAGAAAGAAAGAAAGAAAGAAAGAAAGAAAGAAAGAAAGAAAGAAAGAAAGAAAGAAAGAAAGAAAGAAAGAAAGAAAGAAAGAAAGAAAGAAAACGGACGGCTCCACTTCTACTTAATTATCTGCATGTAAGGCCTAAGCCTTTGCAAATAGCGACCATCAGGAGGGAAAGGGTATTTGTTTGCCCGCCGGTGCTAGGAAAACATTGGTGAGAAGTTAGTCTCACAGCATGCAAAATTGCAAGCTAAGCTGTTGTCATCATGCTCAGATCCACCAGAACAATGGAGTTGAAAACAATGACTGGTTCTGTTCTAAACACATACATGAATTAAAAGCTGAAAATGTAAACATGCAATTATTGAAGAGGAAAGGGTATTTCTTAACTTGGTTCAGTTCCCTCAACTAAGATCAAGCTGGTATTCATATATGTGCATTGGAATGTTGAGTTTGAATATACAGACAATGGTATGTATCAAACTGTTTTCTGTACATACACATACTGTACACACACTTTTAGGGCCACAGCTACAGTACAAAAGTGGGGACATGGCTATTTTAATTCCTACAGTTAACAAGTAAAACATGCAAACAGTTCTACCTAATGCTAAAAATAAACATGCCAAAACTTTAATATTATGATTATCCAATAGAAAATATAATACACATAATATCACTTTTTCAGTAGAAAGATCTTGACAATCTGACTGGGGAAGCACTGTTATCTATCAGATTAAAAGATTCCAGGATATGAAATGTACCTGGTTTTCAAAGACACATATTAATCTCTTGTGATATATTCATTTCCAAAGAAGCAGCAGAGGCCTAGAATGAGGGGTGGTTATTCAGCCTTTTACATCAAAATAATTATGGCTTGCCTTTGATGAATAGTATTGTCTTCTGATTTGTAGCTTTCTAAAACCCATTAAACTCAAATTCAAGCCTTCTAGTCGTTCAGTCTTCCTAGAAGTTTCCATCTGCTTACAACCAAAACTAAAAGATCTTAGGCAGTTCAGATTTAAAAACCTCCTTTGAACTCACTCAATTTTCTTGGAGACCTGAAATTCTCACAGATGTTTGAAATGCTCCCAGAGGTTTGCATAATGGGAGCATGGATAATATGAATGTTAGACAAGTCTGCAACTGCCATCTCCTATTTTTCCAAAGTTTCTTTTACATGGCTTAGTGCCTCCTATCCATTGCTCACTTTGCTAAATCACCATTTTAAGCAACATACTGTCAAGCCTATAAATTGCCTCTGAGAAAATGACTGGTGTGGAGAATTCATTGTTAGTTATACTTCTTTTATGTATTTAAAACACCTATCTATTATATGCTTCAAAGGAAAGAAAGAAGTTCACCTTTCTGCAGCAGTGTGGTGAATATCCCAGCTTGCATAACCCATAATAGTCCATTAGTGAACAAATAGTCAGTAAAAGAGCTCTGTCTCTTCTACAAAATCTCTCCTCAATCTGCTGGGCTAATTTTTCTTTGACTTTGCCCCACATATGGGCAACCTACTACACAGAAGTTTTTGTGTGCCTGTTTGGCTGAGCAGAGAAGCTGCAAACCCTATAAATACCCATCTAATCCTGTTGTGTCACACTGAGGGAGGGGAGGGCGAGTCTGTCAGAGGTAGTAAACCTGATTCTGTGCAGCAATGTACATCAGGCTGATGGCTTGGCTCAAGGCTATTGGGTCCTTCACTGCCGCATCAATCAATTTGTTTAAAAATATTTTTATGCAATTGGAAGTTGCTAGAAGTAAATTATATTATTTTTAAAGCATATAGTTTATGTTCAGATTTATGAATCTTATTTACCAAAGACTGACCTAAGCAGAAAAGATCTGCTTTTTTAACCATTATAAAAGCTTCCTGTAAGTAATTTGCTCTTTATCCAAATAATTCTGGAAATTCTCACCAAAAAATGCAAATTGTAAGTTGATATTTACATACATTCTCTGTAGGTGTCAGCATTGCTTTATATTGTCGTAGAGAACAGTATTTTTTTCTTCTCAAAGAAAGAAGACATGCAGACTTGTCATTTTCTACATGAAAGACAACTTTTACGCCGACAGTTTTCTTTTACCACCTATTTCAGGCTAAAAGATTCAACTCCATATTGCAAATGCAACTAAAGTAAATGTACAGCAAAAACCTACATTGTTTTCCTATGCACCCATTTTAAGTTTTAAAACCTTTTAATTGTAGTTCTTTTTCAAATAAATATCAACCTTACAGATGTAAACACAAGGTTCGTGCAACCTTTGCAAATGTTTCCTCAGATGTTGCAAGAGGAACAACTCAGTTATGCTAAATAAACTGTGAATCTACTTTCTTTTCACGGATGGTAAACTGGACCCAAAAAAGTTCTTACAATTTTCTAGTGGAATTCTCAAAAAACCACTATAGGGCAAGTATTATTTAATACTTTCATTCATAAACTGATCATACAAAAGAAAATCTACCACTGAGATCTGTTGATAATACATTATTGAGTTGAATTATCCATGCAGAAGAGAACTGTACTACCATGCTAGAAGTGAATGACCTCAGGAGCCAAAGTAATAGTAATTGGATGAAAATTAATTGCACGAAGTGCAAGGTCATAAATAAAGCGTAACAAGAAGAATTGTTTCTGGGATCTCAGGCATAAAGAGTGATTGAAGAACGATATTAATTAAATAGTCAAACAAAATTATTATCAACCTCCCATATCCATGAAAGAGAAACACAATCCAAGCGTCTATGAGGCAAGATATTTTCAAGTAAAAAAAATAAAGAACATTGATGATATTATTACAATCTCAAGTACATACAAACATTACTTGACATGGTGCATATAATCCTGACTATTCTTTTTATCAAAGGAATGGAGAGCCTCTCTTGCAGGAAGCTATTGAGTATTTCAAAATCATTTGAAGGCATATGTTAGCTTCCTATAAAAGTAAAACAAATTAACTACATTAAAAAAATCAACACAAGAAAAAAACGTCGATAAACTGCTCAAGAATGACATTAAAGCTGGGACAGAGATTCTGACCATCACCCAGAAGGAATAACAAAGAAAGAAATCCCATCTACTTTTCAAAGGAAGCTCAAAAGAGAACATATGACCTGTCTGCTTGGTGTGATGGAGTCTGTGTCCCAGGAAGGTCTGAGTAGCCCAATATTTCATTTTCATTACAGGTTTAAACCTGGTGCTATACCCTTATCTATTGATAAAGTCAAGTGCTACTTACAGCCATAGATTGTGGACAGTCTCAGTTGGTCTACGTGTAATGGAACCGATGAGAATTTGTGAGGCTTTTTGCAGTAGTAGTCTCAGAATCTATTTAGACTGGAATTATCCTTCTTCACTAGAACTGAAAAGCACCTTGATTACAGAGACTTCTCAGCACTGGCTGGCTCACAAAAAACATTTTTGAGTCAGGGAATTTAATTTAGATGAGGATTTCACATTGGGCATTTACTTAAGTGCAAGTTTTACCTATGTATTTCCATAACACAAACACTTTAGAAAATGTGGCTTTTAAGGATTTGTTTAAATATACATTTTTGTATTTTCTGCCCCCTCCCAACGCGTCTCTAATGAATTTGTCCATAAAATTGTAGAGCTACACTGGCTTATTTTTAGGTCATCTCAAAAGTACTTAGAAGCTCCTATTAATGGCACAGTAGAATGCTGAGTTTTCTATAACTCTGTGGCTGCAGAATCGTGTCTCTATCACAGATTTGCCCTTGGACTGCAGAATAAACAAAGAGAGTATTTATAGCCCTTCTCATATAAAGAGATTTGATCATTCAAAAAGAAGGCAATGAATTGCACAGTACTTTCTATATCCCCAGGCTAAGTACTAATATTAGTGTTAAGGAAAAGCTGATGTCACCTGATCTGTCACAGTATCTGCTTTTGTACATCTCTGGTAACAATGGGCCAAAAAGCTTAACTATTATTTTAGAATTAATGTATTTCAATACAGTTCCATTGTCATGACAGATTTAGAAATACTGTCCTCCACCTGAATTACATCAGATTGCTATAGTTGATACAGGATATAGGAAAAATCAAAGTAGCACTTCTCAGAGTTCATCCAAAGAAAGGTTTAAGGAAACAGATGGCTCTGACCATTTGGAAATGGCCCATAGCTATTACCCTTAATAAGAGAAACTGGAGATGAGGCAGACAAATCCTTCTTTTTTTTTTTTTTTTTTTTTTTTTCCAGGCTGTAATTTGGTTCTAACATAAGATTCAGAAGGTTAGTGGAAGATTCAAAGCTTTTTGTACTATAAGGCATGAATTCAACAGAATAAACTCTATGACTCAACTGGCCTTCTCAAAGTCATTCTCCACTCTGAATCCAATATCCTTGTTTTGGAGAAGTTTGATTTAAGCTACGTCTTATAATGTGGCACAGAGCAGAGCTTTGCTTTATTGAGAGCAGCCCTGGCTGGAAGCCTCACTTACTCAGCTGGATTGACTCCTCTGTGGCTCAGGGTACTTGTGCTGCAGTATCAGAGATATTCCTCCCTCCCTCTCTGCTGAGTACACACACTTCCATGCTCACAATCACAGCCACATCCGGACCCTCCTCAGCCCTGGAATATTCTCATAAAGCTCAGTCTTTATTATCCTGAACTAAGGCTGATTGCTGTAGATAAAAGCTTAAGTAAAAACATCCGATACAAGTTCATGATTTTGCCTAGCTTCTATGATGAAGAACTACTTTAAAACCAAGATAAACTTTTATGACTTTAAAATACATAGAATTCAGCCGAACCATCTCATTGATTTCACTTTTTGTTACCTTTACTGTTCGGTGTAAATCAAAAATCCAAATTGTTACAAAAAAATAAAGGATTTAAATATTCAGATTCTTAAAACAAACTGCTAAAATGCAGAGTAATGACAAACTGGATACATGCTCACATGCAAGGAAATATTTTTAAACTACTAATGTATTGCCATGTACATTACATTTTGTCGTGCAATAGCTGATGAGAAAATGGGATTATTTGCTTAGTGATCAATCTCTTAGAAAATAATAGTAAAATTTTGGGAATCTCAGGTTGTTTTTCCACTGTAAAACAGTACAGTAATTTTCAGTTCAGTTACTTCAAAGCATGAGGACTGGAAAACAATATTTTAGGAAGGTGGGAATCCCCTCAGGAGCTCTGACACCGAGATCCTGTTTGTATTATTGAAAAGGATAGAGTTTGAAGATGTCAGAGATAAGGAGGAAAAAAATTTTTTGATCTTACAATACTATGATTTGAAGAAAAATCATATTCCTATTTTAGCAATAATTTGTCTGAGCAGACTAGAGCTTGCAGTTCAACTTTTAAGTGCAGTATGGATCCTCCTCTTCATTGATTAGGCCCTTCCTAAGTAAAACCTAGCTACTCAGGAACAGAGGCCACCCGGATTACTTCTACTTTGTTCTAGAATGAGGAAATATTGATTCTGACCACATCATTGTAGCATTGGCTTAATTGATGTCTAAAAGTAGGTGTTGAAATGGAAAGGGTAATCACAGTGAGATACACGGAGAACAGACTAGATGCAAACTGAATACTTGAAAGCTGGCACACCAGTTTCATTTTGGCTGTGATTTTAAAAGAATCCCTCACAATGAAAAGAAACTAAATTATTTCAAAACATTGTAAAAGAAAACAAGTTCTTCACTGAGAGTTTGCAGATACTGTAGTAGGATATAGAGCTGAGTGTCAGAGATAAAAAAGCAATGTCATAATAAATTAGGAAATCTGTAATTTTATATTTACCCAAATAAATTTTGGGTAGTTTGCACTAATATTTCATATCCATATGTACCAAAGGCTAACTTACTCCTAGTGACTTTTTCTAGTTTCGCATTCTTCAGTTGACTAAATGTTAAATATGTTTATACAGATAACTGTTATTAATACATCAGATAGCCATAATGAGAGTGTAGAATATGGTGTATTGAAAGCACAAGATACATTTATACAACTCCCTTGCAAAAACACTTTTAATGTGATTGCACACTACGTTTTCTCTAAAGTGCAAGAATGAACAATAATCACTGGATTCAACACTTCATTTCATACTGGTAGTAAAGAATGTGGACCCATGCCCTCAGATTTCTCAGGAAATTAGGTGTTTTGCTATTTCTCTCCCAAAACAGTACCTCACGGGAACTTTTTGGCAAAGAGAGTGACAGAAACTCATTCTCCAGGGTAACATACAGTTTCCTCAGCTACGAGACCATCCTTTCTTAACATCCCAACTCGTTCGAAACACATATCCCAACTTCCTCAACAAAACTGAGATGAGTCTTGCAAACAACAGACTCTTTCACTGTGTTCTGCTGATTCATTCCAAGCACTGTTCATCCCGCACACTGAATGAGGCATTCCTGTGGGAAAACAAAGAATGAGATCATGTAATTAAAGACTATCTCATAATGTACACAGGGATTGAACTATAATGGCCTCAACAGTCTTAATTCTCTTTCTTAACTCTTGAGTGATTAAGAGGGTTTTGTTTCCTAAATCAATAGTTATGAGCAAAGACATTTAAAAATAACCAAAAACGCCAAACAAAACAAACAAACAAAAAAAAATAGCCACATGGAACCATACCAACTACTATATAGAATGCAAGGTGAATTACCAGTGGATCCAACTGGAGTGGAAAACAACACTGCTACTTTTGTTGAACATTCTATTTTCAATTTGCCTATCCATTAATGTTGATATGTTTTCCAGCAATGTTTCAATTTTAATGAAATTCTTCCAGATTAAACTATTTTCAAATCCTTCCTTCTTTCAAACCCTTCCCACCAGGTCACAGGCTTGCTTACTCCGGAAGGATGATGATGAGCCTATTCATATTCCCCAGGCCCGCCTAACTAACTCAGAGACCCTACAGACCTTGTTCTCTGTTATTTCTCTTTCTGAGTTCTCTGTCAAGTTGGACCTTGAATGCTCATTCTATTCTGAAGGAAATTTAATTTTTTTTAGGAATTCTAATTTAAATGCATTAAATTTCCAAATCTCTCCTAAAATGAGTATCATTCTCCCCTCCCTCAGCACAAGTCTCTGGTACATGTACAACTCATTTTGAAGCTGAAAGCCTGAAACTTGGGCATTCATTATTCTTTGACCATTCCCAAGAGCTGGGTCTTTTGCAAGCCCTGACAGCCATCCCACAGCAAGAGATTATTTTGAAAAAAGCATTCCTCCTCCATGAAATTCTAGATCTGGAAAGCACTTTGTTTTGAAGCTGCAGAGAAACAGATTTGAGATGATCACACCTCATGTCTTCTGTCTCAGCACACCAGTCCTGCAGTGCTTAGCACTGTCACGCCGCAGCACGGGCAGTGCTGCTCTGCAAGGGGGCCCAGGGCAATCCCAGGTAAAGTCCCACAGCACATCAACACCATGGGCAGAGGAAGGCACTGCAAACAGGGCCCATCCAGGCACTCCAGTAGGGAGCAGCTGGAGACAAGGCTTGCATTAAGGCTGCATTAAGTCCAAGGCACAACAAGGGAAGCAGCAATGGACAGACAGACAGATAAACCCAGCACAGCTCTAGAAGGGACTGGAGACTCAGGTCTGAGCTTTAATGGAGGCCCAGGACCTGTAGGGTGTGTGTCCGGGGGTCCCAGGTGAGGCTGCTCAGGGACCCTAATGCCTATTAGTGCACTCAGGGCATGAGGAGCATTATGTTCAGTGGGGGGGTGAAAACTAGGAATAGAAAGGTCTTCAGATCCTCAGCATGTTCAGTAGTTTTCAGCCTCTAGAGGAGGGTGGGAGCTTCTAGAATTAATTTCCATTTGTTCATTTTTTCTCATATTCATACGGGGCTTTGTGGCTAATATTGCTTATTTAAAGGATTTACTCTTCCTCTCTTTCTTTAGTTATATTTTGACTTATACTGGCTTCATTTGTTTGAAACCATATCCTTCCTTTCTCTGCTCTTTTTGTTTGTCTCCTTTGTTCATATTTTATGTTTGTTGAAATGTAAACTTCTGGGGACTGCAATGTTGAACAAGTTCCTCAACTCTAGTTGAACTCATTAACGTTGGGAACAAGAGTCAGTAGTGCACAGAGGATGTAAAAACTTTTATTCCTCACTCCTGGAGGTTTTTCCATCATATGTGCTTGGAACTCCACTTCCAAGAACAATTTCTAAGCTTTTCTAGGGTGAAGAACAAGTGATGAGTAACACAGCAACACAATAAAGCAGTGTGGCACTGACAGTGAAAAAATGTTCCATAATCAGTTTAACCTTAGGGCATATTAGGGTGCTGTTTCATGAGTTTTGCCAGAGCACCATTTTTAAGAGCTGTACAAGATTGCACACCAGAAAGCACGATCCTGTATTGGATAATTTCTAACACAAAAGGTAGCAGGTCATAGTCTCAGCTGTGTTTTGTTTCCTTTTCCCTATTTAAGAACCAAAAACTGCCGTCAAAGCAGACAGGAAGCTCTCAGTGCGAAAGAACGTCACTGGGCTCATTGACGCCATGCAACACTGGACTTGAGATGCACTGGGCATTCAGAGCAGTACAGATACATTGTGAGAATCAAACAGCTGCACCAAAAATCTACGTTTACCTGTTATTTAAAGACTTTTCATCCAGCAACACCACTGATGCACATCATCTTAGAGTAATGTGTATAGCACCAGAGTACTCTGCTGACTTCACCCTTGATTTTACTTGCTGATCTCTCCCAGTAAGGTCGGATGCAGACAGTCAAGAACTAGTTCACTCTCTCTCTGACCAAGCATCACACAAGATTTTATTGTCCCAAAATTCTTCAGAGATTCAGAAGCTGACCCTCTCAACCTCTCTATGAAGCACATCCAAGCAGGATTTACAAGCTTAGACACGGTTCCCTGCTAACATGGTCTAAATGCTTTACAGACCACAGAGTGAACAAAATGGTGTCATGACTTATGTGCTTGTACTTGGAAAGCTATCCAAATGCTAGAAAATCCAACCTTAATTAAGTTGTTAAAACAAGCTGTTAGAGATGCAGGATTTGACTGCATACATAAAATAAATCATGCTGGTTAGATAAGAATGCTTATCATAGCGTTTGTACATATCTTCATTATTCCAGTGGACTGTTTCCAATCCAGTAAGATATTTCTATGTATTTTCACTAAAGCCCAAGATACAGACCAAAGCACTCTGTACTTTCTAAGTGAGAAGATGATCAAAATTCATAAATATGCATTTAGTAATTCGTTCAGCCAGTGCTAAATAGAACTCTTTATACAGACTTTTCACAAATATTCAGCATGTGAGATGAGTTTATTAATGTGGTGTAGCAGATTTGGAGCAGCCAAGATTTGGTCTAGAGCAAGAATGATCAGCTTCATCACTGCTGGTTTTACTAAATGATTCTTCTGATGATACAAAGAAGGACTAAAACATCTAAAGAACAGCTGTTTGCCTGGTCCTCTTTCTGGCGCAGAGGCTATTCTTAAGAGAACTTTGAAGTAACTGAACTGTAATTTTAGTCAGAAAACACACAAACTCTAATGAAATGCAATACTGAAACAGTTCAAATGCTTGATTATGCATAAAGCAAAGTGTATTTTAGCTATCAATAAATCAGAATGAAATGGGGTGGAGTGGTAGGAAGAAAGTAAAATTTCCTTGTTAGTAGCAGTTGCAGAGGAGGGCCATGAATACAATCAGGGGACTGGAGAACCTCTCCTGTGAAGAAAAGCTGAGAGAGGTAGAATTGCTTAGCCTGGAGAAGAAAAGGCTCACAGAGCTTTCATGATAGATGGAGACATACCAGGGCCTGCAGTACTAACACAAGGGGCAAGAGTTTTATTAGATTAGAAGGATGAAATTTTTACAGTGGAGGTGGTGAGTCAGTGGAACAGGTTGCCCAGAGAAGTTCTGGATGCCCCACCCCTGGAAGTGTCCAAGGCCAGGCTGGATGGGACTTTGAGAAACCTGGTCTAGTGGAAGCTGTCCCTGTCCATGGCAGGGGGGTTGGAATGAGATGATCTTTAAGGGCTCTTCCTACCCAACCATTCTGAGACCACTTCAACTCATCTTTTGCATTTAAATTAATTAAACAATTTTCTTTAATATTATAAATATGTTTTACATGTATACAAATTATAAGCTCCTCCTCCTGAAGTCAATCAATACTTAGCAAATGGTTATACAAATTGTGAAATGCAACTCTGGGATACCTACAGTGCACATTGGAGTTACAGAAAATTCTAGTATGTACAAACAGAATAGATTGAGTTGTGTTTTAGATATCAAAATGTAGTCTGCCAAATATAAATAGCAAGAAACAATTTACTTTTGACTAAAATGTAGCAATTGCTTTGTGTTCAGGCACTGAGTTTCAACTGCTAAAAGAGCTTTAGCAAGAAAATAAAAAAGCAGGATTTAAACAAATCTTCACCAGTTTTCATGCCTGTGTTTTGATGCAAAATCTGTGTTAGAATAAAAAATAAACAGTACTATATTCCACTTTACTTGATAAAGGACTTGAAAAAAAAGCAGTATCCTAGCAACTAGACATCAGAACTTTTCAGTGCAAACACTTTGCCCCTTCACTGTGTCAAGCAATAAAAAGAGAATAATAAAATCCAAACTTGCAATAAATCCTAACATCAAACCTGAAAATAAAACAGCCCAACGATACATAGTACATTCGAGCTCTTTTTTTTTCTGGCAGAAGTTTATGGCAAGACACCCTCCATAATACAGTTTTGTGATTGATAAGGACAGATATTTTTGTGTTCTTGTCCATTTAGGTCTCTAACTGAATCTCTAAAGCTTTACTCTATTGGGTTTCTCTTGATGACTTACTTCATATCCAACAACTATCTTTTTCTGGACTCATTCCTCCCATTTAACACAAGCTGTCAAAAGCTCTGGTTGTGGTCCTCCCCTCAATCTGCCCCATCCTAAAACAACACAAACTATCATTAATACATGAGGATACTTGATAAGTATCAGGGAGTACTGATCCCTGGAACATCTAAAGAAAGTGCCAGAAGTGGGCCATGTGTCACAAACCAATAAACTACAAAGCCATTTTATAAAGCCAGCTGTATAATAAAAGTACAATCATTTAATGTCTCTTCAATGCTTTCAAAGCACTTACTGATCTGATCAAATGAAACCCTATCTCCAGCTTTATCATATACTATTGATGCCTGTTTCTAGAAGATCATCAAAACTGCTGTTAGCTCTGCAAACACTACCAATACTTTTTTTGGGTCTTGTATGATATGCACTCACACTGCTATTATTTTGGGTACTTCCTGCCTTGGTTTTATTCTGTTGTCATAAAATGGAGAACAATATAGTGATTTGGATGAAGAGGCTGACACCAGGATGTATTTCATCTGCATAGTAATCAATAGCAGCCAGGGCTCACAAGGAAAACACGGATCAAGACTTTTTCCTCTCTTGGGTTTGAGCATGGGTGAAGATCTGAAAGTGCTGACTGTCCTTTCCAGCAAGAGGCATGCTGAAATGTGTGCACCATTTCCAGTAAAGTCAACATTCCTCACTGACCCATTGCACAGAACAGAATAGCACAGAGGAAATCAACTATAAGCATGTTAGGGTCTTTGCACGAGAAGGACACATGGATTGAGGGAGAAGGCAGGCTGAGGGGAGGAAAATGGGAAGGCCAAGGCCCGCCAGTACTCATGTCAGGCAGCATCTCGCAAATGACCATCAGAAGGAAGGAAGGTTCAGCTTCTAGGTAGGTTTCTAGTTCAAATATCACCATTATTTGCCAGCCAAATCCCCTCTGCTGGGCCTTCTGCTCTCCATGCTGGGACTTGGGCAGAGGTTAGTCGGGGAGAAGGCTCAGCAGTGTGTCGGGAAACGGCTGTGCCTGTATCTGAGAGCCAAAGGGTACGCGCAGCTCACATGCTCAGTCAGACTGATTTGGAAAAAAGCCCCTCTCTCCCAGTGGGATATTGCAACCATCAGGTTATCAGGCAGTTTCCATTCCTCTGCACACAGCCACTCCACTGTGATTTACAGTGTTCTACATTTACAACAAGAGAAAGAAAAATATACTGCATAAAATTAATAACCTAGGCAAAAGAAAACTGAGAAGATCAAGACAGTATGTTTATTTGGCAATGACTAAAGTAAAAATAAAATGTTTACTAGTGCAGGTAATTGAAAAGGCTTAGTCTGTGCACTGCTGTTTTCTATCTGGAAAGAAGGATGAGATACTCCATCTTTACAGGAGAATGAAATTTTCAGAGTGGACTAATTACTATTGAATATGTAAAAAAACCTTATTCTATCTACAGTTAAATATTTTTAAATTCCATGTAGGACTCCCAGAAGAGAATCTGAGAGGATTTCAACTGATTGTTTTTATTTTCTGACTGAGACTTTTTAATAACTTGAGTCAACGTCAGAAAACTGGAGCAGAACCAATATTCTTTTGCTATTATTCAAAAGGTCATGCAAGATGAGCTAGGGAACAGAAGGACAAATGGTCTGACGTCAATCCAAACACTGAGAACTGAAACAGATAAGACACTTCATTTTTATAAGGTATTATTCATACTATAACACAGCTATAGGATCATTCCTTCCATCAGCCTGATATCTTTCCAGGAGATCTCCATTTCAAAATGCCTGGCAGCCCCAGGCTTAAGGCAGTTGCCTGGAAGGTGGGAAAACTTCCTTCTTACCAGGCTGAGGGAGGAATGTGAGCCCTTTTCATGTACCCCAAATAGGCATGCTAGTACTCAAACACCCAGGAGAAACACCTCTTTCTCGAGCATCTCAAGCCAGCTTTCTTATGTGTGCAGTCAAAACAATCTGGATGCTTCAGAAAATTTCATTATAACTGAAAACACTTGCCATATTGAATCCAATTTATGAGTTTGGCTATAAGAAAAACAACTGATAATATCTATTTCAGAAAACCCAGACCTAAAATTGATCAGCAAAAGTTCTTGCCATCACTATTTGTTTTCTTATTCAAAGTAATTTCTAAGAAAATTTTAATATGAAAATTTTCAAGTCCTTCCACATCCAAACCATGCAGTCAGTCTGCCCATCTCACCTTCAAGGAGCTGTAGTACTGTTTAGTAACTGCACATCCTGCTCCCACACTCATCAGCCATGGAAGAAAGCATAAATAAATCCATTTATGAGCATAGCTGCAAACGTGTGCATACACAGGTACATTACACACACCACCACAGCTTCCTTCTGCTACCTTATTGTTTGCCTTCCTTAGCTGTACAAATACAAGCAATGTAAGTACAGGTGCTTGGCAATCTAATTAAAGTAATTGGCTTTTTCTTGAATTACACAAATTACATTACAGCTTTTCAATCTCATTTTACAGTAACACTATATTGAAATATATTGCAAATTAAATTATTGCTATTTATTTAATTCATGAAGTTCCATACTGGCAGAGCACATAACAGAAATGATCCAGACTCTAAACCTAATTATGGAAAATGTTTTGAAAATTGAAAATTACTTAGTTTTAAGTAATTTTAAGTAATTCTATCATGTTGTTTATCCTGTTAACTAAAAAAAAAATCACTTAATTAGCCTGAAAAAAAGTAAAAGGCAAATTTTCTAGGAAAAAAAAGTCCCAGTAGTACTAATATGTATGTCATCTCAACCCAAATTTAGCATTGGCCAGTAGTTAATGTTATAGATGTGAAACTGTCCAGAGGTCCATATCCATAACGTTCACATTAATTCTATATAGAGCTATGTCACAAGTCTGAAACGGGCTTCAGCTTTTGAGCTGAGCTAGGTGTTTAAATTCATTTTCATAAGCCTCTAGGCTTTCAATTTGCCTTGAAATCAAAGAGACTTCAGGACAGATCTAAACTTTGAGTGTATTTGGCCCTTTGTTGCATTTTTTAATACACAAGGGCAACATTTTTATAGGCACTTAAATAAGTTAGAATTGTAAATCCCATGACTTTAAACCCAGATGGGAACCAACATTTATGGTTTTTTGGCTTCTGAAAGGTCTTTCTATCCAATGTAATTTCTGATTACAAGAACAGATCCTGCTGTTGGACTATAAGGTCATTGGTCCTTCATTTCAATTTATGGCTTTTAACGGTAAGGATCTGGACCTTTCTTCTAATGGAAACAAAACCTTTGTGTAAATTTGTGAACCTGAATACTATTACAATCACCAAACTGTTATACCTCATTTATGATCAAAACTAATAGAAATAATAATAAAAAGTTGGTTTATTTTAAACACACCTGAAAAAGTAATTCCAAGAGCTTTATATTATCTTGTTAAAGTAATGACTTTTCAGCCACTCTGAACACATGAACCCCAGAAAATAGACAGAATTTCTTAATGAAAAATGTAGTATAAGGAAAGTAGATTCCTACCTATGTATGTACAATGTGAGATTTTGAATCTCCCATTTTGGGTCTCTGTTCAGCAATGTCTTCTCACTGCCTCCTGATAGAAAAGCTTTCTAATGTCACTAGAAAACAATGCCAAATAACTTCACTTTCCCTACCTCAGAAGCAGAGCTGTCACTTCTCTCGGGGTGCAATTGTGCAGCCAACACACCTTAAAGCAAAACTATGCCTGCAGACAGTTCCCACCAGTGACAACTGCAACAGCAGTTATGGTTAAATCTGGTCCCTGGAGGAGCTATGCCATTGGTACCTGGCAGCCTCCTTGGATCAAAGCATAATTACAAGTATCTCCAAGAAAAAAAGATTTTAAAACAGCCCAACACCTATTCCTATCATTCCCTGTGGGTTACTATTCCCCAGAAGCTGGGGAAACACTGCAGTTGCTTTATGTTGCATCTGCTGGGTTCTACATCCACATCTCACATCTGCCCCGTCAGCAAGAACAGCAGACTCATAATTCCTATTTGCATCCCTCTATCCTCACTGTCTCTTTCCCTCTCTCCAGAGAGCCCATTTAATAGTGCAGAGCTCCTTTAATCTCTGTATTCCCAGCTTGAACAAAACAGCTGTGTAACATCACAGCTGCCTCTCCTGTTCCTTCCAGAACTCATCCACATCATTTTCCAGCCTCGCTTCTGAACATGCCTAGTCAGAGAAGATCAATATGCAAGACAGAATCACTTATAAGCTGACATACCACTACCACTTCCCCCTGGAATCAATTCCAGAATCAGAAGTCATGAAATTCTGAGACAGCACAGTAGAGAGAACCAGTTGTTACAAACTCAGCTTCACTTTACATTAATGAAGCTTTTCGGCTTTGTTAACTTTGGCTGTAAAGGAACATTGTTATAAAAAGCCTTTGAAACATCCAGCCAGTGCCAATGCTTTGCACCTGCGTGCAAAACCTTTATCACATGCATATATTTCATAGAGATATGTCTGTGCACACGATGATAACGGTGGAAATACAGTCAGAAAGCAGGGCCTTTGGCATAGCTTTAAGTGAACCCTCACAAGACCCACTTGAAGAAGTCAGCAGGTGGTAGCTCTAAATGACTGACATCTATGATCATCTGTTTAAAATGCCTTTGGTAGGGAAGGATAAGAAAGAAAAGACTTGATCAGTACAGTCTCCTGCATTTGTTTGTTATTTGGAAGAAAACTACCAGAAGTAAAGAGCTCATCTTCTGACCAACAGGTTGAAAATTCATTTACTACCTGGGGAAAAAGTAAAACAAGAAAAAAAAAAAAAAAGACCAGTTGCTGTATTGCTGTATATCACCAATTTGCTCTCTTTCAGACATCAGAATATTATTATTTTTGCATTAATGGAGTTTAATCTTCATGACAACATTAAGGTCTAGAAAACAGTACATATGCAAAATTGGTGAACATGGATATAATGCTAACAGGATATTTATACATTGTTTTTAAGCCATAAAATAAAAGTCCACTTTTGATAAATATCCCTGTCTCCTATAGTCATTTATTTCCTACAAGAATTGTTTAGTTAAAATTCACTGTAAACCTCAAAAAAGCAGAGAGATGAGTTGAAATCTCTTCTGATTAAAATAATTTTATTTTTAAAATGTTTTTTCTCCAAAGGAAAGATAAACAGTTTCCCAAATGAATTCCTCCCCTCCTACCAGCATCATGTACTAACTCCCATGGAGAATTAAACTCAGGACCTTCAGAACAGATGGCAAAGGCCTTATCTGCTTTCCTACCACAGCATGAGGCCATATAGGTTTGCCTGATAATGCACTCACAATGAGAAAAAGGTTTATTGACCCCTCTCAATATATCTACATCCACCAAACAAATGTTTTTTCAATTTAACGTACAGATTTAACTTTGACTTTGGCAAGTTAATTTACAAAACCTGTGCCAAGTATTAAACCTGAGATACTAAAGAAACTGTTTTCATTTTAGTGCTATTCCAGCTGTACATTTTGTCAAATCTCCGGCACATTTTATTCTCTGTCTTTAATTAAAAGACAGTTAATTTTCAGCATTTATTTTAATAACCTCAGTGTTCATTTCCTATGCATTTCACATCTTCCTTCCACATTTGTTCTTAAATTATATCACAGCTTTGGCACTGCTTTGCCCTGTGCTATACACTGAGCTCAGAGTGGTTTAGCAGATGAGTAAGCTCAGTTCTGACACTGCATGAGCCCAACAGCTCATTTTGCTCTATCCAGTTGTCAGCTGCCCACCTACAAAATTCTTATGGCAAAAAAACCCCAATAAAATATTTCCTCCAAACTATCAAAAATATGTAGACATCAGAACAAAACCAGCTGCTAACCTGAAGTCCTTTTCCTTTTCAACTAAGCAATCTGAAACTAGTTAATACTCAATTCCTGAATGTTTCAGCTTTTACTTGAATCCAAGAGTCTTAAAATTTGACACTGTTTTGCATATTATTGTATTAGTCAAGGTCATATTAAAAATTATTTTAGTTTTTTTATGATTTGCAAGAGCAACAAAATTAATTTTAGGATGATCTTTACATAAAAGGAAAAATTGGTGAAAATGTTTTGAAGTATTAGGGAGTGAAAATCAGTGCTTGGTGGCAGCAGATTTGAGCCATTGGGGTGCTGGAGGTTATGTTGATGGGTTCCCTACGGTTTCTTCAAAAAAGATATTTATTTATACAATTTTCATTTTTCCTAGGATCCTTGTTAGAATCACAAGGAACCAGAAAGACATGCACCTTTTTTACAAGGAAAAGAAAAATAAAGACAAAATAAATAATTAAAATACTGACTCACTAATACTTCTAAACCCAGTATTTTTGCTGTTTGTATTACAGCAACAAGAGCTGAGGTTTACAAAGCTTGTTCTAATTAACTCACACAAGTTCTTTCACAGAATGGTAACAACAATGGGACCATTCAGCTGTTTACCAACAAATGAACAAAACTTGTAGGAATGTACATGAATAGATAAGAATGATTGTAATTATAATCTCCCCATGTAAGCATTGCCTTTGCATCAAAATAACTCTGTCATTAGCTGGAAAGAGATGAAGGTCTTGTTTACCTATAGAAACACTATTGTTCTTCTTGTGACCTAAATAGCTCAGAGTTCCCTGCAGCTACCCTGTACTGACTCTGTACCAAATCATATCCACGTCGTCTTCCTATGCTGCTCCTGTACTGGCATATTCTTGCAGCAAGGAGCCCTGGCTTTGTTACATGTGATGGAATCCTCACGACTTCCTTACACAGTCAGTGAGATTTCACACTTCATTAGAGGCTAACACACACACACTTACGTAAGGAATAAAGACTGAGCAAGTCACTGTAGTACCAAAATCTAAAGCATGTCCCAAAAGAGGTTTCTGGAAGTTCCCTTTATCAAAGTGCTCACTGCTTATGCATTCTTTAGAATCAGCAAATTAACTCTAGAGTTGAGCGATATGGTTTTGCCCTGGTGTTTTCTTCATTGCAGCACAGAGATGCCCAAAAATTTCTTACAAAATACCTTGAAAATACTAAGCAATTTAGCAAAATATCTTTAGCCAGCTGTTGCAGTCATCTACCTTTAGAAAACTTTAATGTTTCCACATAACCCAAACATCTTGATTAGACTGAGCAAAGGCATCAGTGGCAAAGCTGCTGAGAAAATGAGGCTTTCAGCCCATGTCTTACATTATTGCTTCTGAAAGAATATTTTCCATTGCTTGGTGCCTGGGTGCAATCTGTGTTGAAAGTAATAAAAAAGGGAAAGGAAAAGTGGTAAAAAAGGGGAAAGAAAGGTAGAAGTTGAAATGGTATCATAAACAGCAGTCTGCCACATTGTTAGTTTTTCAAATATTTTTTAGAATGTCTGTGATTATTTACAATGAATGACTTAACTTGGGGAAAAGAATTAGCATAGACTACCTACATGGTACATTTAGGGCAAGCATAGCTATTTTTAGTTAAGACATAATTTTTATATCTTGCTACTTGCATGAATGTCCTCTTTAGTCTTTGAATTAGTGTTTGGTCCACCCTAAATACTACAAGTACTTTCCTCTTTGTGAAATTTCCATTGTGTTCTTCCACAATAGAAAGGAAATGGGGGAAGAAAGAGAAAGAAGGCTGGCCACAAGACTGACCACAATGAGACTGGCCATGCTTTCAGCTGAGACACTAACACTTAGAGATGGAAAACGTCTTGGAAAGAATATTTCCCCTTGTGTAATTCCAAAACAGAAGTTCTTGAAGGTATCTTTTGTAGATGCATTGGAGGGAGTGATATTGAGAAAAAAAAAAGAAAGTATTTTGCAAGTAACAAATCCCTGCTTTCAAAGCATGCATGCATGTTCAGCATCACAACAGTCAGACAACTCTTAAAATCTTTAACCAATATTTTATAATACTCCTTAATTTTTAGACCTGCGTGCACAGATTTTCTTTGATATTTCCAAAGCTTGATTCTGTCTTTCCCCACCTCCAGCAGAGAAGAGCCTTTAGACACGCTTCCTCCTCTGAACATTATTTTCCCACTAGTTTTAAACATTAAGAAATTGTCTCTAACTATGAAGATCCTGTAATGTAGATAAAAAAGTCACATTAGAAAATGGTGCAGAATTGAAGGCAAGAATGACTGTTCAGCTTTCTCACAACTATGCATTCACCCTCATTGGCTTTTTCCTTATGACCAGAAAACAGCACAACATCTGCAGGAAATACATGCTCCTTGTAGCTAAATTAAACCTGCCTACCGTTTCCATCTTTTCTAAATGCAGCAAAACTTTTACCAGAAAACCTGTTCAGTAAATACAACAGTAAAAATTCTTACAGCTCTATGACATGAACATCTTCACTGCCCTGCCTGGAGAGGGGTGCACCAGAGGCTGCAGGGGTACAGCCTGACACAAGAGACCAGAGTCACACAGTTCAGACCAGGAAATTAGCTTTGTACAACCCATTGTTATCTCCCCACCAGCTTTTTGCAGGCAAAATAAGCAAATGAGCCACTTCAGGATTACATCTGGTAGCGTGGTGCAAGTAAAATTGTATCACTGGTAACTGAGAAGTTTTTCTCAGAAATGTGTTCAAGAATGACAAGGAAGAAAAAGGAAGCACATTCAGGCCAAGCACCAGTTTTGAACAGTTGCACAGCTGACACCATGAAATGCTCAAGTGGAAAATGCATGAGACAGGAGGCTCTCCAGAATGCAGCACCAGGCCAGCTCTGTCTGCAATAAAAGCTTTAGAGCATCCACATGGCCAAGAAATGAAAATTATTATAAAGACAATACATATTCTATTTCACCTATGGGCATAGTAAAGGACAGCAAAAAACGAAAATGGTTATTTTCATTTTATAGTTTAAAAATATTTTTACAAGTCCATGTAACTGGAGGATACTAACACTTTCTATGTAAAAGCATCTGGAATATTATTAAAATTAGTGCTAATTACTGTACAAATTGTGATCCTACCCTTATGACTGTATGACTAAAATGTTTATAGTCATTCTTGAAGGCATCTGTATCACAAATATCCCTCTTTCTTATCCACAAGTTTTACAGGTATATCAGTTTTGCATATTAAATTTGAGAACTTAAAAATAAACTGCATTAAGTCAGTAGCATGCCAAATATCTGTATGTAATTTTGGTTATTTCATGCCTAGTAAGTACAATATTTCCAGGCCTTATAGTGTTTATTAAAAGCACTTTTACTTCAAATGGGATTCTCTTCCTTCCCTTTATCTACTTACACTGTCAAAATGCCATTAATTCAATAAAATCCACTTTTAATAGGTATGTCTTACTAATCTAAAAGCCTCAGAATCTGCTCATCTGTAAGGTATTTTTAAGGAAAAGAAGAGGCTTCATCAGAGCCTGGCATAACTATCATCCAGGAAGCTACTCCTTTTGTATGTTCCATTCATTTAATAGAGAATAAATAAAATGTATCAAGCTAGCAGTGGCTGAATGGAACAAATGAAACATCTGCCTTTGTGACAGAATTATATTTTTAGAAGTTGTGTCTTCAGTGTTGTTTTCTGCGACCATAACAGACTTGGCTGAGAAAGGGAGAAGGATATGATTTGATCACCTGTGGGGTGATCAGCGGCCAGCCAACAAACCACTTTGGGCCCTTGCTGTATTTTTTAATTAGAAGGACACCACTAACTTTGTGGCATAGGACTACTTTTCCTCTTCCTCCTCCTCTTCTAAGTTCCAACTCTCTGCACCTGTGGAGAGGGATGCTGCTCACTAGGTCTTAAAATAAAATACACAATAAAAATAAAAACTGAGAGGTTTATGTTAGCAGTCGTTTGTTCAGTAGGCTGCCTCTTCAGAGGATACACTGAATAGACAGAATCTCTTAAAAACATATTATTCCCTGAAAGTGTTGGGTTTTGTGCATGCAGCATACTGCAATCAAATCAAGCCACTTCAATGTTTATTGTATTAGCTATAATGATACGACTAGCAAAATACAAGTCCGTTATACGCTAGCAGTTCACAGCCAGTGTTAGTTAACTCAAAAAGAGAAAGGTGTGTCTGGAAAGCCTGCATGAAGGGAAACAAACATCCCTAATACAACTCTTGGCAACAAATTTAATACAAAAATGCATTTTAAGTTGCATTTATAACGATGGAAATTTCTGCTCACAAAGACATATTTTGCAGAGAAGCACATATTCCATCTGCCTGGGCAACGTGAGAACTCCTAATGCTGAGTAGAGTGGAACGTCTGACTCCAGCTCCTTTCTGTGGTCAGGCTGTGCACCAGGTTTGAAGCAACAGAGGAAATTTCTTTTCTTTTGTTTTGTTTTATTTGAGGAAAATAAATACAAAGTTGGTCTGTGGGGCTCCCATCATGTGTTAGTTACCTGTGCTTTTTTTATTGTGAGAGTGAGCCACTGAGGAGTGTGTTCAAGATTAGTTTTGGCATTCCCTGAGAGGATGGAGCTTTTGCCAGCAGTACATAACCAGGCAGGCCTGGTGGCTAAGCATGGGCTGATTACAGGTAATTGAAGAGTCAGACAACATCCACAGACAGCTAAGGTGAAACACTGCAGCGTTACAGGCTCAGTAATTATTAGCTTTTGCCCAGTTTTTTTCCTTCCTCTCGTGCATACAGACTTGTCCCAAAGTGACACTGCTGGAACAGTGCTGCAGAAAGGCAGTAAGAAGGTGGGGCTTGTGCACTGATGGCAACTCACTCTAATTCTATATACTATAAAATATAAAACCTATGCCCACAATCACCAAGCCTGATACTCAAGAACAGATAATATCTTTGGGAAAGGTCATTATAAATTTAAAAAGTCTCCTATAAGCAAAACCTGGGATCATATAACATTGCCTCTGGAATTGCATGACACAGGATGTATAAACCCAGAGAGTATGTACATATTTTCTTTTATGTATATATTGCAGTTCTTTGTATTCTATTTCTATGATTAAAATTTCTTTTATAGCAGTATTGTTTCCCTCTATCTTGCCATCCACTTATCTAAAATAACTGCTATTTTTAAGTTCTGTTTCAGTAAACTATGACATTTCCAAAGGCTAGAACTTGAATATTTCATAAACATTACACAATAGTGTCAAGCACAGTTCACTGAAGAGATTTCATAGACGTCACAGCTATAAAATTCATTCCCCTTACTTATTAGTGGGTCAACATATTCTTTGATACCCTGCTGAGCTTCTCAGGTTATGTGTTTATATATAGGTCTTCCTTTTGTATCCAGCTCATTCTCCCATAAAGTTGCAAAGTGCACAGAAAAAGCTGGTATATCTTTCAGAACAACAATGAAAATAGCACTATATAGAAATGGGTTTCTGCATTCATCCTGGAAAGCTCAAGCAAAAATATTCAATTTCCAGTAATGCCATTGGATTCCTACTCAATCTATGTAGCTGCATGAAATATATGTGAATTGCCTGAAGCAGCAAAAGGCATTCAACCTCCATTTCCAATTTGGATTCTTCCAACCCTGAATTTGTGGACTCTAGTGCTATCTTCATTTCATCATCTCATATTTTACCATTACAGAGTTCCAAGCTGTACAGACACATAGTTTCATTTCCAGATTAATTAAGAAGAAGAAATTACTAGGTCATAATTCCTTTCCTTCCACAAGACTTGTGGAAGAGGTTTGAAAACCTTCATCACAGTCAGCTTTCATAAGCTAAGCTGTTCCCTAAAATCCTTTGATATCAGTGCAATTGCACCAGCAGAACGAATGAATCAAATGGAAAAACATACCCTGTTCAGAATTCATGATGCCCTCGGGACCAAACAGAATATTTAGACACATATTTATAAGGGGGAAAGATGGTATTCTCGATGGAAGGACAGAGCTTTACTGTACTTGTCATTATCACAAGAAGTGTAATCATTAACCATGCAAACTAGCTTTTTCTGAATGTGCATGTAAAGAGAGAGACAGTATCATACAATTACACATTTTCACCCAGTAAAGAGCACTCTTTTCTTCCATTGAGAAGAACTTGTCCATGCTCATATTTTTAGCTTTTTAGTAGGGTAATACTTCAAAATTATATAGTTTTTTCCTTTTTACATTGAAGTTTAGAAGAAAGTAATGTTAATATCAGAATCTGAAACTAGTATAATTTTCACTTGCTTAAACATCTGCAAAATGAAAAGCAAAATTTTCTTGATTTTGAGATCTGAATTTGACGATACAGGCAAAACATTACTTGCTTTTTGTCTTTGAATAGATTTTTAGTTTCTGCTGGAGTGTTCAATACATAATTGCTGTTTTACAGAGCAGCACTGTGAAGGCAACGGTAGATATACAAAGACTAATTTTCATTCCGTGAAGATGGGAAGGGGAATCCAAAATACAAAGGAGAAAGGAGTTAGGAAAAAGTCTGACACTAAAGAAGAGAAACTTGTGTTTTTCAAAGGATATCCCTTATGCTGACAGTCTGCAGTAGTTTGATCTTGCTAGTGTCAAGTAAAGTGAACCAAGCTGGCCAAAGAAAACGCAGCTGATATCATATTTTAGCAGGTCATCGAGCTTTTGGGGGTGAAAAGGAGAGAGGCTGTGAAGCTAATCCAGATGAGATACCTAATCTTTTGTTTATGTTCCACTGTGATAATGTCATTTCAGAGCAACAGAAATAATGAAAAGCAAGGAAGTTGAAAAAAAAGTGGAAGGACAGAAAAAAAGGGGTGGCAGAATTATTTGATTGTCATTTTGTTTTGGCAGATAACAATACAAAGTTGAAAGGTTATGAATTCTAATAAAAAGTTTCTAAACAATGAACTTTTGATACCAATAGTGCACGCGTTGAAGGACATACTAAGTAGTGTTAAAAGGGTGTTCCAATAAGAATGCCCCATGCTATAAGTAGAGTAACAAAAAAATGGCAAGAATGTCAAAGGGAAATGGTTATTTTGCTCTTATCTGAATACAAGATGTAAATCATTTTCTCCCTGTCACCCTGATGATTTTAATTTTCAGTTTTTCCAACACAATGTAAATATTGAGGAAAAATTCAGAAAATGCATCCATGACCAGTATATTACCACAGCTGAAAGAATGCCATAGCATGTTAGTTTTTTTAATATTCAAAACCAGATTTTTTCTAAGAATAATAATTTCTGTGAATAACATACCTACTGTCATGTAATGCTGTGTGAGAATTCCTCATTTTGTACATCATGTCAAATATTTTCTACAACTTCTAATTTTCTCTGTTTTCATAAAAATGACATATAAAGAATCTTACAAACCTTTCATATATTAAGCATACAAGAGAAGCAGTCATTCTGGACCTCTGTAGACCAAGTTATTTCTTTTGAGTAAATGCTGCATTTTCATTTCTTTTTTAAAAAGAGAAGAAAAGAATTGATTAAAGTTTTTTTTATAGATAAAAGTACTTAAAGGATAATACATACATTTATTAACAGCCTCTTATGAAATGTAAGCTGATTCTGAAAACTACAGGTTTTCTGAAATTCCCATTTAATTTAGTTTTTAAAAGCAGGTCAGCATTCTGTACAGAACATCTGACAGAATGAAGAAAAACTGGGTGTTCAGCGTTCAGTCAATGAGGTCCAGGAAGTCCCCAGAGCTCCTATTTGCCTGCTCTGCTTGCCGGACTGTGATGAATCATTTAAAATATACATAGGAATTAGTGAACAGCAACAGTTCTATTAAAATTAACATTTCTGAAGATCATTTTCTAAGATCACATACTTTAGAAATGTTAGGTAAAAAATCCCCTCTCTAATAATTTTTCTTGCAGATTTGAGGCTTCTACCTTAAACAAATGACAACTGTATTATATACTACTTTAGTTTTTAAATTTAGTCATATTTTAATTCTGTGGTGTATTTGTCCCTAGAAGAACATTTGCATGGCCTAGTATTACAAATCAACATCTGCAGCTGTAACACATCCAGTCCCTCAGTAGCATTTAGCAGTCTATACAGCAGTTTTTTTGCTCAGTTTAAATGTGATTTACTTTAAATGTTGTTTTACTTCAGCCTTTCCCAGGCACAATGAAATTTTACTTCAACGATTTTCCTTTTATTCTGTGTTTTTGCATGCGTGGCAGATTCAGATCTAGAGGCATGATTTCGTGTACAACATATATTTTGTTGCTTGTTTCCCAGCTGATAAAGAACATTTGCATTCCAAGAGTTCCCTTGTTACTCTTCAGACATGGGTGAATACTGCAAAGTAACTACTCAGAGTTATGTATTACAGTAAAACCATGAATTCACCTCAGTGGTATTTATGACCTTTTGTATTTATTTTCAGAAAATACGAGAGTATTTTTTTAGCCAAAATGCTTGAGGAAAACAAGAAATCTCATGAGTACTTGTACAAAGGCTCACGCCTAGGAATGTTCATTAGGGCTTTCTCAAACCTCTGATTTTCCTTTTTCAGTCATCTGGTCACTGACCACAAATATTAGGCAGCAAAGAGTTAGCTGAAATCAAGTTTTTGAGAGAAATCTTGGCTGAAATTAACAGCTCAAATACATCCTTTGTTCAGTAGTTTGTGGCCTATAATCCATAACTGGTCTGGAGATCACGTTCTGTCTCAAGGGAGAGTCATTCAGTCACCCAGTATGCTCTTACTTCCTCTGCTACATCACACTCAGACAAAGAAGGAATACAGAATTCCCTGTCCTGTTATTTTGCATTAAACAATTCTTGTGCAAACGTTTCTGGAAGGGGACAGGATGACCCTTAAGTGGTGCTACATAGTGAAATGGAAAACTTGCCACTATAGCAAGCAATATGTTTTCTCCTCTGTTGAAAGCTCCCAAATGTGTCTGTCTTTACAGATAATTCATAAAGGAAAAGCAGCTGCTGCTATTGACAGTTTGAGCAAAATTTGCCCAGTGCATTTCTTAATGAAAACCTTTTAATCTTAGCAAAGATTTAAAAAATGACAAGATGACTGGAACTGGTTCAAGGGACTTGAATTAACTAGACAATTTAAACCACCCTTTTTACACTTTAAACTCACAATTCACACTTTTCAAAAGATAAATTTGACATCAGTTTTCCAGTTCACTAACAAGGACATTCCAAACATTCAGTGTATTTCCCCCAATATATCTGCATATGTCCCGATAGAATTACTCACAGTTTCAATGAAATTAGGTATTTGGGGAGAAGACTGCAGTATGTAATTAAGCTACAAAAGGAGAATAAAAGAGTGCATGTTTGCATAAAGAGAACGCCTCATCTCAAATTCATGAAAAGACAAATATCCAGGACTGAAATTGCTTCCCCATCATGTAAGAGTAGCAGAACACACATAGCTCTGAAACACATATTTATCTGAAGTGCTGCCAACGCCTAAGGTCCTAATTGCCGTATGAAATTGTTAAATATGATCATACATATACATAGATATATATATATATATAAAGGGTATGAGAGCAAAATGCAATCTTAAGTGTCTTTGGACTGGCATAATTTAGAGTAATGAGGTTCAATTCATAAAATGCACTTGTGATAATTTGTGCAGTTCAAGGTGTATTTTTTGTGTAAAGATTGACCTATTCATATGTAAATATCCTGGTAAGCATAGTCACCACATGGAGACATTTATATGACTTTACTTTGTTCACTGATTTATTTTATTACACTATGGTCAAAATTTAGAGTACAAATTATTGACAGATGTTAATAAACTTTGAAACATTTAACATGGACCTTACTTGAAACAGAGGATGCAATTATGAAATGTGAGATTCTACTCTTTACTTTTATATTCCTGTAAACTTCACCGTTAAAAATATTAAAAAGCCAAATAAGTTTGTAGCAGATAGTTCACATTCATGCCATGTTTAGTATTTGTTCAGCCCAACCTGACAGACACAGCCAAGCTGTAATTAATGTCATAACACAGAAATTAGGCCAATTAGTGCTTAACACTGTTGGCATGGTCTGACGCTGTTATAGTTCTGTTCTTCATTGATTTCTAGTATGCCGAGTTTGATTGATGGGGTCTTTATTGTTTTTAATAATGCAGCTTAGCAGTTCTCCAGAAAAGCGTCCCACACTTAGATTTGAAACAGTATTACCAAGTTAAACCAAAATTTGTTTTACTCTCTAAAACCTCTGAACTCAGAGTAAAAGCCTGAAAATTTATTATTTACGTTTATGGACTCCTAGCAGATCAAGCTATGGTTTTTGCAAATAAAAAGAACAAGCAGTAACAGGTACTTAATTGGCTGTCTTTGGATAACATTTAACCATAGCCAGTGACTGGTAGCATCCTATTACTATCCATCCCGTTAAAATTACTGGATCACAGCAGAAATTGGAAACCCACTATGATTAAAATGTAAACAAACAAACATTTATGCAGCCTTTGGAATTACTGAGGATTTACCCTCCAACCTGAATATCTTCCATTTCCTTGTGCTCACAGTTTCTCAGACTGCAGTTATTGCAGTGGCAGTTATGGTACACCACTGTTCCCTATGCTGTGTGGTCCTCCCAAATAATGCATGAAAAACAGAAGGGAAAAGAAACATTACTGTGACAATCCAGTATTGGCAGAGATTTCTTCAAAACAGGGTTTTTAAAACTCATTCTGTGGTCCAGACATTCCACTATTACTAGGAAATACAAATCTGCTCCCTTTGAGGGGAGAGTGTAATACAAATTAGTTATCCTTCAACAGACAAAAGAAGACTTTGGACACTCCTTGCTCCAATTAAGTCAAAATGTTTTACTAAACAGATCTTTAAAACCAGACAAACTTCCACTTACTACATAACAACAACAACAAAAAAAAAACCAACACTTTTTTAGTTTCCAGTTTTAAATGAAAGACACCAAGTTTAACTGACATACACACACACACGGGAAATGAACCTCTCTCCCACCTCTGTTCTTATATATTAATTTTCTCTTTCCCTGGAAGTGTTTTCCAACCTTCTTGGGATTCTTTATAGTATAATAGGTTCTTTAGTATGTGAACAGCACTAGTAGAAGAGTAGAAAAAATGACTCTGTATTCATAGTTTAGACATGAAGGAAGAATCCATTTAATTACTGTTCTGATCAGTCATACTAATTTTAGGTGAGTGGATATCCATGAATTCCTGTGAACTAACAAGTACACGTACCACAGTACCCAGTGAGGCTAGAAGACAGTTATTTGTTTTGTGTGACACACTTATTACTAGTCTCCTTTCCATTGAAATAAGCTTTTCTAAAATTTAAGAAATTTTTGTAAATGTATATGAGAGCCACACAGCCAGATTATGTAGTTTTATTCAATCTCAACTTCTCAGCAAGTACCATACAAGTGAGAATTCATTTATTATTTCTTATGTGATACATACTTATTATAAAATTCTTCCCTCCTTGTTTTCCCTGGGAACAGACCAGGTTTCTCAGAGCCCCATCAAGCCTTGCCTTAAACACTGCCAGGAATGGGGCATCCACTTCTCTGGGCAGCCTGTCCTGCTGCCTCACCACCCTCACAGAGAAGGATTTCTTCCTAATGTCTAATTTAAATCTACCCTCTTTCAGCCTAAAACTGTTACCCCTTATCCTGTCACTAACCTTCGTTTGCATCTGATTTTTCCTAAAGTTTCATTGAGCTGCCGTTGCTCACCTTACTGTCCAAGGAAAACCTGGCTGGCTTGCTATGTGAAAACATAGTATTCACACTCTGCTACCACACTACAAATAGTGCAGACTAATGGAAATTTCCTAACACCTGGGTCTGTGAATGCTAAAGAAGCTGGAATGGTGGGAAATGAGTAACTTCAATGAAGAAAAAAATGCCACTTTGTTCCAACCTCTAAAGATAACATCATCAAATCTTGCATTTAGTTTCACAAATCCAAGAATCACACTGAGAGATAGGTAGGATGTGTGGAGAGGAGCACATGTACACACAATATGGGTCTAATCCATTCACTGTAGAAGGAAAACCTTGGTACCTTTAGTAAAGGATCTTGAATTCTAGCTTAATATTGTTTAAAATTTGCAAGCCACTCATGATTTATAACATGGTCTTAGTAGAAACGCTCAGTGGAGCTATGCACTCTGTAGTCAGAATTGCCCATGTTATATTTTGATACACATCATATACAAAACATATAAACTGTTATTTTATTGATTTTTAAAGCTTTTATGGCTCTGATCTCCAGAGATGCACTTTAGTACAAGTAGAAGGATTTAAAGTGTGCCATTAATTTCTTCAAAGACACATTAGTACACTAAGAAATCTTTAAAAATATAAGTTGAATCATGAATATCCTTCAATTCTGTTTAATATTTTTAAATATTTTAGATAGCTAACAAAGTGTACAATAAAATAAAACTATTTATTTTTGTTTAACCTCATCACAACTTCCTTTGGCATGCAGAATAACTCCAATCAGCTAAATATTTTCAAATACATTTCAGAGAAAAAAGGGAAAACCTGCTAGAGCTATCAAAATACAGTTCTTTCTGTTCTCTTTTCAAGTATTTATTTGGTCTTGGAAATGGTAGGACCACAATGAAACTTTAGTATTCTGCTAAAGGAATGAGACAAAATAGTATTTCAACCTTTTTTAGCCACTGAACTTTCAAATTTCAAAGGAGTGAGTGACTTCTCTGGGAACTGTTACAGGAACAAAAGAGCTCTTGAAAGTACCAGGAGCTGAAGAGGGACTTTGCAAGAATAATCCTGTGTCTGGTTACTGTAAGGATGACAAACAATGAACATAAACAGGACAACAGTAACTTCTCCTGCACAGCTGAAAGTCCTAATGTGTCAGAAGAGAAGGTACTCTCTTTTGAGAGTAGGGCACAGAGGCACAGACCCACACCCACTTTGTGCCTAGGGCAGACTCAGCCAGTTGAATCCTAAATTGCACACCACAATTTCCACAAAATCCCAGAAACAAGTCTCCCCAGAATCGTGTGATACATCTTCTTTTTATAAACAGTAAACAAAATCAGCTCTAAATTGGCTGAAACTGTAAATTCTGTAATTGAGGGGTGGCATTGGTCAAGTCCAGGCAGCTGACCCTCCCAGAGCTGCAAACAGATGGCTAATAACAGCCTAGAACATCCAACCAGCTCTGACAATTTGTCACATTTCCAAGCTGTGGTGACAAGTAGCCCCCTGACACCTGCTGCAGCTCTAATTTGAAATCTGGAATGTTACTGATAATCACAACTAAGGTAATTTTTTCCCCATGGTGCTGTAGCAGAGGATTTTCAGGTGGCTATTTAAAGCAAACTTTTTGTCTAAATTATGCATATATGTGTGCTGGATGAGAAAGGGAAAAAACCTCACAGTTAATTATGAAGTTATATAACAATTTGGAAAATAACTTTGTATCCCTGACACCCTACAATGGGTTCCAAGAGAGACACGTTGGAGTTACAAATTAAAATGCTTTGGCATTTTTCCAGGCAATAATTTAACCTTCCCGGGGTGAATCATTATATTTACTTGGCTTAGATTACGGTGTAGGGTCATTAAAAAACATTCTGGTTCCGCCACCAGATTGCAATAGCTTGCATTTATCCAGCTGCAACGACACACCTCATTTAAAAAAATTGGTTCAATATTGATTAAAAATTGATGATGTAGGCAATTTTTATGATCAGTTCTTTGTGACTGATTAGAAAAAAAAAGAAGTGTAGGCAACTTTTATGTTTGTTCAAACACTATTAAAATAACACTTTTATCTTCCCAAACCATAAGCGAAGCGTTTGCAGCATCGGGACTGACCCTGATCTTCTGCATATTCTCTGCTTAAAGGACATGAACAGGAAATGGTCAGCTTAAGGACACAATGAAAGGAAACACAGCAGCAAAGGTTTCACTGATAACATGTGATTTGAAGTCAGTGAGCAGATTCAGTCAGTCATCCAGCTGTTTGGGCCAAAGTCTATACAGCACTCTGCTGACTCCTACAAGACTGTGTCACGAAAACACGTGGAAGGCTGACGCTTGACATGGGCAAGGCAGGGAAAGCAGAGCACTTTCACATCATCAGATGCTGTGGCTCAGTTATTTCATGCCAGAACCAAGGAAAATTATGCTGGTTTAGAAATGTTTGTTTTTCTAAGAGTTAACTGGGCCAAATAGAAATAGGATTCTGATGTGAGGGTGTATTCATGTGTCAGTGCATGAGTATCACTAGGTGTAATGGAGTTCAGGTCAGAGCCAGAACTGCAAAGTATTCCACACCCACAATTAAGAACTAACAGCATTATTTTTTATTTTTCTTTGAGGGAGAGAATTTTCCAGAAGACATCAGCACTTTGGATACTGAATGAGTACAGTGTGTTTGTTTAAAAGGATTTATAAACTATAAACTTAATGCAGTTTATCATTTCTGAGTAGTTCTTTTTTCTCCTCACACACTCAGCAATAAAATTACACCAGACAATAATCAGAAAGCCTTATTGAGTGTAACACAGAAGGGAATGATATTATAAGCCTTGGGTGATGTGCTTTCATACTGACTTTAGAAGCACAGTTTAACCTAATTTCTGATTTTGGATTATGGTAGTTACAAGTCTTGTGCTTGGACAAGAATGACATCCTCTATATTTTTCAAGGCATGTCAAAAAAGAAAGAAAACATACTGATTTTTTTAAAAATAATCATTAAAACCCTAACAATTTCTTAAATCTTGCTTAACTCTGATTTCAGAAGACAATCACTGCCAGGTTGTGAAAGAGCATTAAAAATTCTTAGAGTATTGACAATTTATCAAATAATCATGCAAGTTTCTATGTCAGCACTATTGGCTACTTTTTTATTCAGTCCAGAATAAACTGGCTGGCCAAAAGCAAAGGTCAATAGCCTGACCACTTGAAAAGATTCTGGATGACTCAGACTTCAGATTCCATCTTCTACCTGGCTCAGTGTTTTCTGTTTTGCAAGAGCTGTACCATCTTGTTATTTTTTTGTATTTTTATACAAAATGCCAATATTAAGACAGATAGAAAAAAACCCATATACTAGAGGAAAGAAACTTTAAGCATGAAATCCCCCACACTCCAAGAAGAGTTTCCTACCCAAGAAATGCGTTGTGCCAGAATGAATCAATACTTATAAGAAATTCTAAAAGGCCATGTGAATGTTCCACACAAAATTGTTGTATATTTTAAACCTCAAATAATTTTGCAAATAGAATTCTTGTTTTCTGGCCAACCCTCCTCTTAAAACAAGCAGACATGTAAAAAGAATTGAAACTACATAAAGTTTTACTTTCTGCTTGTCATGTAAAAGTTCTGTCATGAGTGTTCAGAGTTTCCATAGCCTTTCGTGACCCTGGGGGTCTTGATGAAAAGTTAGAGATATGTGTATTATGTGAGGGTTTCCAAGTATCAAAGATGATAAATAACTGTGCTATTTACTCACAAAATTTGCTACCTACCTATCCACACAAGAAACCAAATGGAGATGACCACCTCTGAGACACAGCATTTTTATTTTTATATCTTCTGTACATCTAAATCGTGTGGGCACAGTCAAGTGAGAGGAGACTGGGTAGCAATAAATTAGAAGCATAAAATTAAAATCTATATTAATATATGTTATGTCATCACTGAGTAAGTCATTAGATAAATCCAAACCCAGTCAAGAGCTTTTTTTCTTTCCTATTTAAATTTTTAAAAAAGAAAGGGATAATTTCTCAAAGCTCAGGGAGAACCACTTATTGTAGGCAAATCTATTTGCATTTAACATCATCCTCCCCCCATTTTGAGCCAAGCACTAACCAAGAGTTTAGACAGAATTCAGACTAGTATTAACTAACATAAACATGTGGTGTATTTCTCTTATAAGGTTTCAGAAAGTACTTTACCTCTGATTAATAACCTGCTAGTTTTTAGAATACCCAAACATTATTCTGTAAGTATTCTGTCTTGACAAAAGCAGGAATACCCAGGGTTACCAGCATATAAAGGAGTTGGACCAATATCGTGAAGAGTACCCTCGCCTGTATGAAAATGATCCTAAATCACTCTCCTTTGATCACTCTACCAAGGAAATAAGGCGAATACTTTATGTGGCCCAACTGTAGTCCTGTTAGTGATTTATCCAGTTTTAGCCATTGTTGCTATGGAAATAGATCTTGAAGCAATTAGGAAGCACAGAATATGCATGATCAATGGTTTGGTTGTTTTGGTTTTTTTTTCAATTACCTTCTAAAAACTGTAAGAGATACTGGAGGACCTAACCTGTGTATAGCTGTAGTGAGGTTGAGGTTTGAGGCTGGCAAATGGACAAACTTCCCCCAGAGGAAGACCACAGGAAGTCTAAGGAGGACTTATGGTATTCAGAAAGAGAAATATTGGGTAGATTCCATATTATGAGTGTTGTTCTACACAACATGTTCTACATGCAAGACAAGGAGAAAAAGTTTGGCACCATTCATTAACGATCTCTTGCTCCTGGAGATGGAAGATTATGTGGATTACGTAAGACAGCTGCATCCTTTACTGTAGGAGACTTTCACAAGTCATTTAGGCTTTTCCTCAAGTGCCACATTCTCAGCTCTGCTCTTGACTCCATCTGTCATAATCTCCTCCCCTGAGCTTTCCATTCCTTTCACTTTGTAGCATCTGCCGGTATGCATCGACATTTCTCCTAGTTCAGAGCTTCCACAGTGCACCAAGCTCCCAGTTATCAGCTTACAGCTATAATCAGAGGCTTGTAGCTTCTACAGTAGAGTGCAAATAGAGTAAAGACTGGCATTCTCCACTTTTGGGGTTTGTTTGTCCTTTTACATTGTAAATGCTTGAAGGAGCTTATTTGCTAGACACACCTTTCAGTGAAATAGCTTTGAGAGCCATGTTGTGATTAGCACATTACCTCATAAGGAGCAAAGTTGTGGAGGTCACGAGTATAGCCTTTGTCAATGGAAACATGAGATAAGACAGTTGCATCTAGATCAAGGCAGGTAACTTTGAGAAACAGTTCAGCTACCAAGAAGACGTAGTTTTGTTCATCTTAGATGACAAACCAGTTTTGATCTAATATATTGAAAATTATCAGCCAGAAAAGCTTTGGTTTTACAGAAATTACAGGAACACAAAGGAGTAAATTGGATAAGATATTGCATAAGAGAAGCTATTGGATAAGAGACACCAAAATAAATGCTCTGAATGTGGGTGATGATCAGGATTCAATGCTCACCTTTGGAGGAGGGGATATTGCTTTGACCTGTGCTGGTGATGGCAGTGGTTACAGGTGTCCTCGTCCTTTACAGAAAATAGCATTCTTGTTTGTCCAAGTGACTGGCCATCTAGTGAAGCACTTAAACAGGTGCCCTACCCAACCTAGACAGATGCATATCTTAGTATTTACAGCTTTAAAGCAGATTGAAAGAGCTCATGCCACAGGGACTGAGAAAAGCCCCCACTAGATAACCTGGCAGCAGGGTAGCTAGGGGAAGTCAGTGCTACCAACTATCACCCTGAATTTGTCATAAAGTGATGAAGACACTGAGTGGTTGTGGTACGTTTCTAATATTTTAATGAACATTTATTCACTGGACTGCTAGTGTAAATGTTGTCATGGAGGAGCAAGAACAGCACTTCTGACTCCCAGCCAGTGGCATCAACTTCCTCACATTTCACACTATTAGTGTAGAATTTATACATCAAGTGTAGTGCTCTGTAAACACAGGAAATGACAACAGCTCTTTGCCTTTTCTAACTAGCAACCCATCTCCAGCTCAGCCTTTATTTCTGCTGGGTATCTCGTAGGACTGGAACACTAGAAGCAACTATGCCCCCCAAACGCTGAAACAGCAGGAGCTGATGTTTCAGGTGGTATGTGCCTGTCTAGAAGGAGTCCTTTACCCCTAAAGGGGGTTTGCCCATGGACCAGGGTTACAAATATGGCCCAGCTGCTTCTAGGTCCATTCAAGACCTAGCACAGTCCTGGCACATTTCTGCTATGTCACCATAAAGCTGGAGAAAAACACAGCCCCACTTGTAATGTATAGGAATTTGGTAAATTATTCTACAGAAAAACAAAATAGTTGTCTCATTGTTTTAAAGTTTCAGTCTTGCCCCCATCTACTCCATCTATGCTCTTGCTCCTAACCAGGAGTTCAAATCCCTCAAGCCCAGTAGTCAAGATTTTAAAAGAAGCACAGTTCAAATAAATACTTGGCCTAATCAGAGGTTTTCTTCACAGGCAAGCCCACAGCTGCAATACGCTATCGTAACATTAGTATACCAACCCAAGGCCTATTGATTGAGGCAAGGAATCGTTTGGGACAAGTTTCATGTTTCCTAAGCTTTCCAATGCCTCCCATTTTAAGCCTTCTTCCTGGACCTAGCTGACAGCACAAGTGTAATAGAACAAGGTTAATTATGTCATTATTCCACATCCTTCCTGGCTGCAGCTTAATTAACTGTCATATCTCAAACTGTTTATTAAGAATTGTTTCTCATGTACTCTGGATATCTATTCCAAATAGCACACTCAGGTTACTCTTGAGTAAGCATAGTAAGCACTTTTTTACAGGGTTTTTTTGCATAGTTTGTCACTGATCCTTTTTAGATGGCCACAGACTCCATGCTTTTTGCCAGCTTTAACCATACAACTCACAGTTTTATGTTTTATTATAAGTGCACCCTGGATTTGTTTTTTATGCAGCAGATCAAATTCCTTCCAAAATAATCCAACTTCATACCACTTTACTTTGTTTTCCTGTCACTGAGAAACTGTTTTCCTAGGGCCTTGAAATTTATTTTTTTCTGTGGATCTCTTTGAAACACTTCTTGTCCAAGTGACAGTGAAAAACTAAAAAAATCTAACACGGGATGCATGCACAAGCATGGACAGTGAAAAATTTAAAAAATCTAAAAAGGAATGCATGCACAAACATGGATCTTGTTTCTTCAAACAGTACCTACCAGAATTCTGCAGATTTATCAAGCATACAGTTAAGAGACATTTGCCTTATCCTCAGTGCCCTCCTTCTCTTATGCATACCTGATTTTTTCCTTCACAGAAATGTTTCTCTTTTTTATTAATGATTTTATAATTAATTTTCCACCAGTGAGTTAATGCATGGAAAGCTTGAATACTTCTGTTCTACTCTTGATTATTACTCTCTTTCCAAGAAAGCACCATCATAGGCTTTTCACTCACCACATTTGGCTTCCACTCTAACACACACACCCCTTCTGTGAGATCAAAGGTTTTATGGACTTCTAAACCAACCTTGGATGTGCTTATCATTAGCACCTTCCTGTGTATCTTCCAAGCTAATACCTAGTCGTGAGTGGTTCATATACTCTTCTAGAGGCAGTTTTCCTACTTGTGTCCTGAATTTTAACCTACCTGTGTCTCTTCTGAGGGTTTTCTAGCATCTCACTGTCACACTAAAGCCCCTATTTTATAGGAAAGCCTGTGAGTTTTGGTTGGTAGTCAACTCACTTTCACTGAAACCGCAAGTTCTTTTCACATGGGCACAGGCTGCAAATAGAATTTTTCTTTTCAATCCTTTACAAATGTCTCTTCCACATTCCATACTGTTTCCTTATCCAGACTACAGTATTGTAACTTAACAGTTCATTTTATCTGCCTGAGTTAACAGGAAAGTATTACACAGACTAAAACTGTATAAAATAACATTACCTTCAATATTTTCCGAGTAGCATTCATTGCCCAAGCATATAGAATGAAGCTTTCTTTGAACTTGCCTCACATGACTTGTAACTTGCCAAAGATCTTCAGCTAAAATGGGACTTTTATTTTTTCCATTCTCCCATATGAGATATTTTCTGAATTTCTATGCTACTGGCAACATCTGCTTTTCTGTGACAACCACCTCAGACTTAAGGCACTTGCAAGAGAGATTTTTCCGTACCTCGCAACTTTACCAGAATTGTGCTGGTTTGCTGAAATCCATGCACCAGGATTCAAGAGATTATACAAATACTTTCTCCTATATTGAAGAGCCCCACCCAACATTGAGTTCTTTTGTTCTTGAAGACATAAAAACATGAGCCCTACTCACACAAAACAGTTTCAGAGAACTGAATCTGTTTTAAGTCTCATTGTTTTTCATGTCTTAAAAGCAATGTCTTGATAGCTACATGGAAAACTGATATACCCACAACTTTTTAATCTCTCTTGTGAAAGAGTGAGAAGAACATGGCTCTCAGCCACATTTGACTGTTACTCTGGGATTTGCAAGGAAGCTGCATATAGAGATGATACAGTAACTTAATCACCAGCAGCTGCATTCTACCTTATAATAAGTAGTGTTTCATGGAGAGACTATTAAAAGTGATGCTGCAGAAACCTGCAGTGAATGCTGGCAAGTTTATGGGCAGGATTTAGACTGTTGTTTTTAATTTAGAGTGAACCTCAAAGATTTCAAATCTGATTACATGAGAGACCACCTATCTTGCAATTGATTTTGTTGTATTAGTGGTCAGAAGAGGAATTCAGGTTAATAGCCTAGTCATATAGGCAGAACAGACTTGGCAGAAGGAGATCTGGTGAAGAGCTTTGAACTCTGCAACTTATTCTTCAACTGTAAAATGGGGATAATAATGTCACTCTACCTCCCAGCAGGGTGCTTAGGCTAAATTCATTATTAGACATTTTCAGTAATGCTTCTGTTTATGTTTCCAAGGTAATGAATAGGGATGGGCTGGAAATCCCTTAACAATAAAACTTACAGAGCTTAAAGGGCAGTGGGAGCTAAGGGGTTGCAGCACTTGCAACAGAAATTATTATCTACTAGATAGCAGTTGTAAAATCTGGTAGATAACTCCCTGCCCAATCAGTTCTTAGCAACACAGTAACAAGGCTTCTCTGATGCAGGCTCAGGCACCCACCTAATAAGAAGACTGGTCAGAGATACTTTATCTCATCTTCAGGAGGACCATTCATAATACGGAGACTGAGGAAAAAAACCACCTCCCTAAGCTGCGTGGTACACTGGAAAAGCAGGTGCTTATCATCAACTCCATCCTCGCAGCCAGGAGTACTTTAGCCTGCCAGGACTGCTTATGTGTCCAGGATGATAGCAACAGGATTCCCACCAGTCATTAAAAGATAAATCTCTACATATGGATTTTAAAGTTAAAGAAAGAGCTCAATAAAGACCTGCTCTCCCAACAGCACTTTGCACAGGAGCCCCAAATTTCACCCTACAGACAGACGCCTTCACTGCCTAATAAACTAACCAGAAATCTCTATTGCCAGCTCCCAAGGTCAGCTCTAGGTCAGGCTGCACTTGAGGCTTCATGCAGCTCAGAAGACACTAGTAGGGAATCTACATTTCTCCATGTAACTGGTAAACACAGCATCCAAATATTAAGTTTATGGCTCATCACATGAAGTGTCAATCAAGCTCTATTCTGCAAAGGCATAGCCTAGTGCCTGTGGAAGGATGTCAGGTTTATGGAATCAGCCTCAGCAAAGGGCTGAATCTATCTTGGCTGTTTGCCCTGAAATCCTGCTGTTCGAACAAGACGGAAGGCAGAACGAGTAAACTGTATGATACAAAGTGTACTCAGCCTCCTACTAGCACAAAACTTTTTGGTCTTTATTGCTGCATTTGTTTAATATACATTCAATTCCTTCCGTTTCAGCAACTGCTCAAAAACCTGCTACGAACTGCAGCTATAAAATGTTCTGTTCTGATGTATATTCCTCTAAGACTTAGGTAACATTTCCTCCTGATGTTCAGGGTTAGATGGATAGCTCAAAGTTTGAAGACAAAATTAAAAAAACTTTCTACATTTGAATGTCAGCAGAAAGCTATAGTATGCAATGGTTGCTGACTGCATCTTCTATTTTTTGCTTGGCTCTGACTGAATAAAGGAAAATCTGCAGATCTTAGTCACGGCTGGTATACAGCAGTGCCTGCAGTGGATTTTTCCCTGTGTCCAATGAATTCAGAACACAGCAGAGGTTAATGAGCTAGAGAAGCAGTGCATCTTGCACTGAAAACCATGTTAGAAAAACTGTTATATGAGCCTCCTGGCACTGGGTGGGCCATAGGCTCCCTCAATAGCATGTAATGCATTTCACATTGGCACACCACATCAGGAAATCCCATTTCCTCCCTTCAGAGAACTGAAGCGCGCATTGCCAACATGCTTGATTAAATGGTTTCTACTAGGGTCCCCTTTTATTTATTTATATATCACGAAAGGGTTATCTAAGATACTACCTGAAAAGGACTGTCATCACCACTTACCCCCATCGTTTTACAATAAAACTCATCACTGTTGGGTTTAAACCGCAGCAGTTCAGTTTAATTCAGTTATTAGAAGCGTCATGAGTAGAAATAAATAGTGATTTTGTTCATGTTTTTATTTAGACTAAGTGTGGTCCCTAGGCTTCTGGCAAGCTGTCAGTATAGCCATCTGTTTTGCAAAGTTTATGGATCTCTCTGGAAATAGACAGCCCAAAGCTAAAGTACACTAAGGATTGTTTTTCTTTGAACCACCTGCTGTAGATGAAGAACAGTCAGATTTCAATAGTACATGGGCTTTAAGCTCCACATACACCCAAAGTCAGACCAACTTAAGGATGCAAAATTAACTTAAATTCATTTCACTTACATTTTCTTACAACTCAGCTTCAGCAACTTGCTTATAAATTTATTATATATATTTACAAACACACACACATACTAATATAGGTATAACTGGAGAGAGAGTAGGAGACTTGAAGTCCAGAGCCATATCACTTCAAGATCTTACACAAATATCTGCTTCAAAGAGTTTATATATTCAAAAGCAAACATAGCACCTTAAGTATGTAAACAAGCAAGCCATGATGAAGACAGAAGGTATCTGATATGAAATTCTGATAGCAGATGTGCAGTTTGCAGGCCATCAGTAAGAACAGATGTCATTCTTATGAGCCATGAAGGGAGACAAAGCAAATCAAACCATTACAAAGAATTTGAAAATAAATGCAAGAAAAACATTTTTAAGTACTTTTTTTCAATTTTCAGTTGGACTTTCTCTATCTTAATAGCATGTTATACCTCAAATGTCTCCCCGATTTCAATATAACTTACTCAATTTTAAAGTGACTGTATGCCATCAATTGGAATTCTATTACAAGTTTGCACATAAACACACTAACATGTGAATTGAAACATATACTGCCATAAAAATGTAAATAGAGGACCCATTACTAATGGGCTTGGTCCTGATATCTTGAAACAACTGACCAGGGCATGGCTGAATGGAGATTTAGTAGATTTGGGGAATTTTTGACCAACATGACTGAAGCAATTAAAGCCTGTTATTCATTGTTTTATAAAATGTTTTTGGATGGATTTTTCATCGTTCTTAGTACATTATCTGCCCCTAGTATGGTTTGAATGTCAAGTAGCTGCTGTCAGGATGGAAGAAGTCGTGCTCAAGATCTCTAAAGTAGAAGGGAAACCCCACCTAATGTAATTGTTTTATTGTATTGCCAAAGCCTCAAATGTCAGCAGCACAGTGCTGATGTCCTTAAACCTACAGACACAGAAGTGATTTCATGGAAATTTGTTTTAAAGGAAAGTACTTCTAACAGTGCCTGAGGATCATAGATGTCCTTACATAAACTGTACTAGAAACCCAACTGATGAGAGCCAAAATGACAATTTCATTGGCTAGTGTGTTAAAATGGAGGAGTACAACTGGTAATAGAAATTTTAATGAGAAGTCTGTTTCAATGCAAAGATCCTATAAGCACATAGTACTGTACTGTTGCTTTACTCTCTGCGATGTTGGACTAGATGAGCCACTGTGGTCCCTTCCAACCATACCCATTCTGATTCTCTGAGTCTGTAATCCAGTGAATGTGGAAAGGAAGAAAATAAATGGAAGATCACTCCTTTGATTTAAATCATACCGGTCTGAAGCTGTTACTGTTGCACTGTTTTGCTTTGGCCATTAGCTAGAAAATCCGGAAAGAGCTCTGTTATCTTTCTCTGTCTCTGATGCAGCTGACCTGTGGTCTGTTTCAAATCCAATTGGAAACCATGGAAGATTCTCCAGTGGTTTTATTCTGTTTTGTTTTGTTTCTAGACCAAGTCCTGTGTGGACTTGGGTTTCTGCCACAAGAGGAAATTTGGATTCAAATACCTTTTTCATGCAAAATCTCTCCTTAATCTGATATATATTGATTTCTAAACCCATAAGGTAGAAGAAAAACTCTCACTTTCATTGTATAGATTTACAGAAAAAAATGTTGAGTATTAATAGCACCAAATGATCCTTATGAAATTCATACTCAGCAACCTCCAGCTGCTTATCTGAAGATATGGTAAACAGAAATTCTCTGCTATGGAAATTTTCATTTGATGATTTATTTTCAGATATGATCTACCCTGCTTCCCCATTCAGATTTCAGGAGTATCAAACCTCTGGCACAATGACAGCAATCAGGCATGCTGGTGCAATAAATTATAAGCTGTCAACAGTGATTCAGGCTGGGTGGCAATATCAGACCATATAGGGCCAGATCTGCTATTGTTTTATTTTTCATGTTGGGTTTCAAATCATCGAGTCAACATTAATTCAGTCTTGATTAGAGTTCTGTTTCTTCCTTGGCCATTGCTAGCTTTGTAGTTCTCCTGCTGATGTCAAATATTGGACTCCTACAATCCTGGAATTTAGGTCCCATTTGCAATTGTAGACTTTGCAGGTCCTCGATGGAGCTCCATGTAGGGGGTGTAGTAAAACAGCAGGTAGTGGCTATTCATAACTTATTGAATCACACTCCTGCCAAATACCACTTCTGAATATATGGTCAGCCTGTTACTCCATGGAAAATTACATTTCCCCCTGCTCTTGTTTAAAATATGCGTTTATTTGACATTACTCCACAGGCTACTATTCATTCAAGTATATTAGAACTGAAGAATTATGCAAAAGCAAGTGCTGGAAGTTAATCAGAAAATCACCCATTAAAATTGTCTTGGTAAAAAGGCAAAGCATTTCAAATCTTTTGTACTGATGCTACCTTGAAACTCACATCTGGAAAAGAAACGTTTTTTTGCAAATGAATGTTTGCTGCTGATGTAAACAAACTCTGCAATGTTAAGACCAAGAAATCAAAACTCTATTTCCTGCATGATTGAAAATCTACATGTTTCTGGTGTGCTACTAACATCGAACAGCTTACCAGAGGTGATTTTAAATGCATCTAAAGGAGCCCAAGAAATGGTTCAGGATCTCAGATTTCCTAACTAAGCATGCAAAATGGATTTTTTGAATCCTTTTATAGAAGGTTAAAAATACAGATGAACAAATGAGGAAACGGCCAGCCACCACTTGGAAAAGAAAAAACAATGTGCTGTTTACTAACAGATGGACAACAAGCCTTCATAACACCTATGTAACTCCTATGTAAGTTTGAGGACCTGAGCTTACAGAAATATCCTAAATTAAAATTAATTGCTCCCTATTATCCTGAAAGCTAAAGAGCCTAAGCTTCAACAAACATAAGTCTTCTCAACTAGGCAAACAGTGACAAATCCAAAGGCCCTATTTCCACCTATAATTGTTTAGGTAAAAGGTTTTTTACAATTGAATTATGCATGCAATGATTTATTTCATTATAGGCTCTTAATTCATAATATATTATTCATTATATACTCTTAATATTACCTAGCTGTCTGGATGAGAAGCTATACATTTAGGATGCTTTCACTATAGCAAGCTGGTTGTCATATTGTGAAGAGATCTGTTCTACACAAGGATGAGGAGATGAAATCAGCTACTGAATGCAGTGGACTCCTTTAATTGCCCAGGTGATGCCTGAACAATCTGAAAGGACACACTTGGTGCACTGGGAATATCCATGTGCTTTCAGTCTTTTGCCATCATAGAGTGATCATCATTTATTTATATATTGGTATTTTTTTAACACATCTTATTCAGCCCATTCAGATCATAATGTGGAACCTACACTCTTTTTCATTAAAGAAGGTATGTAAATAGGGCCCACTATGAAGAGTTTGACTGAAATGTAGCCGACTCCACCCAAAAGAATTACAGCCATTAAAGCAAACTCTTACAGTACAAGTATGAAACCATTGTTTTCCTTTTTGTACACATTTAAGGCCACTTGGTTTATATCAGCTACCTTGGGTTTCTATCAGCTTTCTTTCAACTATTGTACTCTTTTTTCTGTTTCTCCAAGATTGTTTTGTAGAGCTGATTAGAGAAGAAAAGAAACAGAAAGTTTGTTTTTTATATTTTTAGGGACTTTACTATTAGCACTGTTGCAAGCATGCCTCTCACCATCTATTGCTGTGCGTCCTCATTTGTAGAAGCTTACTAAACAAAAGGCAAACGAGAGTGGAATAGCTCCATCTCCAGTAATAAACTGTGATTCCCCTTTTTTGTGGTTAGTGTGTGATTAGACAGATGAGCAGAAGAACTGCAGCTCTGCAGTGGAAAAACATCATTTCCAGCTCAGCCAAGAAATGACATTTTAATGAGCAGATGTGCAACCTTGCTAAAGCAAATTAAATCATAAGCATAGCTTGTATATAGGAGTAGTCTTCAAAGAACTATATTAGTCACTCCAGTTGCCTCATAGACATTTCAAGTAATGGTCATGGCACAGGTCACAGCGTATTTTCTACTCTAGGTCAACAGAAAATGATGTAGACTCAAAAGTTTGAATTCAGTATGACTGAGCAGTGCATTGCTCAGTTATTACTGTATGCATTGAGTTACTCAAACACAGTGAGCTGAATTATAAATGAGATAAAAGTCATCCTCTAGGTTCAACTGGAAAAAAAACCCCAAATACTGTGATTTATTCCATCAACCAAGCATAATCTCAAGCGGAAGTATCTGGTCTACTAAGCCACTTAGACATATTTATTATTCCTATTCTTAGACATATTTATTATTCCTATTCCTGTAGTAAATCACCTCGACTCCAAAAGGGAGGGAAGGTGAGCCTGGCAGACACAACAATGAGGGTCTTGCTGTCATACCATCTTTTCTGTAGATGTCATAATCTCATAAACCAAAACAAAGGTCGAAACAACTGAGTTTTTACTTTTCATTAAGCACACTCTAATTTATTTGCCAACATAAAATTTTCTGCAAGTTTTGCAGAAATATAGGTGGCCCAAAGCCCACATTTATGGTTCTCCTTTCATGCAGTGTTCTATTACAGACTTTTAAGCAGTGTCAGCTGCCAGTGCGATGTGTGTAACACTGAGCTGTGTTGCAAGGAGTTCACTCCTGGCAGCCTTGCTGAAAGGATGTTCACCAAGCACATTTGGGTGTTTCTGCTTGCCTCATTCTCTCAGTAAACAAGGGACATCTGAACTACAAGTCTGGGGTGAAATCCTGGATCCAGTGAATTCAAAGGTAAAATTCACACGGACTAGAACTGTGCTGGGATTACTGTCTCCTATCATCTTTCTCCACCCCAATAATAACAATGTCTCCTTTTTGAGCACAGATTTAGCACAGATCCTTTTTGCAATTATCAATTAGAAGCATCAAGGGAAGCATCAGGTTCTCATCAGAGACATGACCACACAAGTTATGATGAAAAAAGCTGGGATGCAAAGTCAGAGTGCATCTGCTACATGATGTTATCATCCCATATGCACATTTTTCACCATTAGTAAATGAAATAAAATCATTTATTCCTTGCTGAAAAATTGGCATTTTTATTGACTAAGAGAGTGTAAATGGGCTGCTATCATGAGCTCACTGATTTTCTATAAATATTACTACTGCATAGCAGTCAGAGAATGCATGTAGATTATTACTATAGTGTATTTGATGTGTTGTGCATTTACATTCTCATTGAATTCTAACATTTTTATTTGCTAAAAAATCCACAATTCCTACTACTTTGCAAGCTAGTCCTTCTAATTCTATTTTTTAAAATGTTTGTATCCATGTAATTATAAACCTTTACTTTAAAAAAAATATTTATTTTTGACTTAGAAATCTGTTATTATATCCAATTGTATTCAATTGGAGTTCTTGTTCACCAAAATAATTCCAATAATATTTTTAGTGATATTTTTCTAGTGAAAATTGAATACATTTACAACACAAAGAAGGCCCACTCTTACCAGATACCTGCTGGGATATGTCAAATGGAATAACCTTAAACAAGATGGAAACTGAGAAACAAGACAAAGGAAACAGGTACTAGAATATTTCATTTAGTAACTATATGACAAGTCCATCAAAGACCATTATTTATAGGTCACTTTCCTGTCAGCTGTAGGATTTCTGGCCCTAATCATGAGAGTCACCACAGACTTCCGAATAAAAACTTCCAACATGATACAGATAATTCCAAGCAAGACAAAAGATACATGACCATGATTTACTTCCTCTCTTACATTTAAAATCATGAGATATTTTCATAATAATTCCTCGTCATTAACACTGCTGTTTTCTGTTGTCACAGACAACATGAAAAAATATTTCTTTAGCAAGGTCTTGAGCCAAATTGAAGCTGAAATTCAAGTCAGCAAGTCACTTAAAGAAACTATATGGTTAAATATATCATTTTGTTATAATACTTTGTTTCTACTCTATGCAAACTTGGAGGACTACCTCTACCATCAGTTTTGCTCTTCAACACACACACATTTCATTTGCCCTTCTTCTATCTTTGTTGGAATTAAGATGGAAAAAATGTCTTTCTTTTGTTCCTGGTTTTGTTTGATGTGAAGATACTTGAAAAATATCAGGCTGTCCATGGGAACACGGTCCAAGCAAACTGGCTCACACTTCTTTCTGGTGTAAAGTTACACAAAGAGGGCTGGGGCTGTGGGGCAGGTTTGGAACAAACTTCTGTTCCAGTGTTTGGGCAGAAAACTGAAAACATCCTAGGTCAGCTTGGAACAAACAAACAAACAGAGAAGTGGTTTTTTTCCCCCAGACAGGCAAAAAATCGTATAAAATCCTAACAAAGGCAATCCAGAACCTTCCACCTACAAACACCAAAGGAGGCATTTTAAACTTATTTTTAAAAACAAAAGAAGAAGTTTAAAGATGAAAACCAGATGCCTATAAACCAAATCAATAAGCTGGCCAACCTCTCCCTATTCTAAATGTAAGTCAAGTGTTGCCACCTTCACTGGTTGGTTATACTGCACTCTGATTTTCAGCCTCAAATGGCTTCTAAGTGTCCAGTTTCCTGTATACACAAGCAATACTGCAGGACTGATACAAATTGCCTCTGAAATATGGATGATCCTAATATTATGTTGCTCACCAAGAACAGTAAAAATATTATTTTATTTTCTCTGAGCTAGAGAAACAAGACAGCAATCTTTCCTACCTCCAGGGAATGCCCCAAAACCCATGACACTATCTAGGGGGCAGCAGACTTGAATTAGTACATCTTTTATATGTTCAACTTCATTGTAGTTAGGCAGTGTGGAGAAAGAGATGACAAAGAGACAAAGTAGAAAAGTGCCAAATAGTTCTGACATTTCAGGAAAAGGAATCTGCCAGGAAACTTGCTTTAGGATTTCTTAATTATTTCTTTGTTCACTTGTTCCTTGCGATCTGGCTTTAGATTTGGACTTGGGCAATGTGCCTTGGGTTGCAATATAATGTTTCCTCCTACTGACAGCATCTCTAGGTCACTGAGGAAACTTCTGACCATGCTCTGATGACTATTCTGCATGACTTCTGAAAACACTCACTCCTAATTCTAATTCATGTTTGAATACAGAGGTTCACAATGTTGTTTTAAAAGCACTTGAGAACAAATAAGAAAATAAATTTACACAGTGAAATAAACCATACAGAAGTTTTTATACTAAGCTTTAGAGTTAAGACTTTTATGTTTACTATCCCCTATAAATTCTGTAACAACCATTCCGTAAAACAAAGCCAAAGACCATTTAAGGAAATGTACTGCTTCCATATAACAGTGTTATGTTGGTGTAAAACCCAGATGTTCTGACACAACATCAAACAACCCTGCTAACTTCCCTTTTAAGTGCCCTGTAAACTCCCTCTGGTAAGCTGGATAACTCCTGAAAACCTTTACAGTATAAGGACCCTTGCATGAAAGTGCTAATATTCAAATCAATATTAATTTAATCCATTGGCTTTAAAAAAAAATCCATGTAAAAGCCTGAAAGTTACAGAAATGTAATATATATTAGAAACCACTTATGAGCCTCTGTATGTTTCAACCAAAAAACTGGATAACAGTAAAAAAAAAAGAAATTATTTGTCTTCTTGAATGAAGACAGTTTCCACCATCTTTGTTATAAAGCAACTAAGAAGTATAGCTGGAAAACTGCTGGTAGACCTCTACCTTCTGACTAATACATGTGATTAGGCTAACTAAAGAAACTGTCAGATGTTACAAAATAGTTAATTTTTGACAGTAGCAAAATAATGCAGTGTGAACTAATGCAAGCCAATGTTTAAGCTACCAGTTTTTCCTCACAGACATGGATTGCACAGAAGCAACTGGAGAAGTGGACCTTAATTTAGCAGGTACCTTTTAAAAACATTTATTCAGGCCCAGATATGTTGTGCCTTTACTACCAGGGCATTTTCTTTCACTTAAAGAATGTGCTTTAACTCTACCTAAATGAAAGCATAATTATTCAAAACACATTTATATTCACAGGAATTGTTATAATATGCATTCTTAGTAAATATTTGTTTGGAGAAAGAGATCTAACTCATGAGTGAAGAGGTTCCATGGTTAAAAATAAGACCCAAGAGCTGTTTCTAGTTTTTCATCTAAGATGGCCGTGCAGAGATCCAGTGCTCACAATGCACATAAATAAGTGACAGAAATTTAAACAAAGTTTATTCAGGAGAAGAGCTTGACCACACAAGAATTTGAACATAACAATAGCCATTTGTTTATTTGAAAAGAGTCATTTCAAATGCTGGTTATAGTAATCACCAAAAGAAAAATCCCATTTAGCCATCAAAGGCCATAATGAAAAACAATCATGCAGGACATGGATGTTCTACATTTGGGTTCAGTTTCCTCTGGAAAAATCACACTAGATATAAGTTTTTTAAATAAAAGCCAGGATTTATCTATGTTGTCTCAAGATTTATTAATTCATTAAGTGATAATTTTGAACAAGCCTTTTCCTCAAAAACTCTCATTAATAGTTAGGAACAGGTGATTCAACAAGAACAAAAGAGACTTAATTTTCCTATCCAAGAAATACCATGTACAATGTGCACTCTGTAAAATATCTTCACCACTTACTAGCCCAAGCACTTACAAAGATATACCAAGCATCATGGAATTATCCCTGGAAACGTGTCATCACGTAAAATAATTATCTATGATGGCTGAATTATTTTCCAGTAAGCTGGAAAATACATGTTGAAAAATAATGTGCATTATTTAACAGTTTTCATAATAATAAACTGTCTCTTGAAACTGGGAGAAGGTCTGAGTTCATAAAATGGGACATTCCTAACCACATCCATCTCTAAGGCAAGGTGACAAGAATAAGTCCTGAGGCAGGAGCAAGACAAGACCTTTCTGTTCCAATTGCCCTTCCACGTCAAACTATCAGAAGGGAAAAGCTTAGTATTTTCTGACCTACATTCTAAGGCCCTCAGTTTTACTCAGAAAATAACTTAAAACAACGGGTTTGCACTCAGGAATATGCTGTAATTTACTTAAAACTTCTTGTCTCTTATAGGAATTACTTGTTTATATGATGTTAGATCAAACAAGCACTAACATCTAAAACATCCAAGCCCTTTAGATATAATCTCTCTGCAGCCAATTTTAAAATCTCTTTCTTCTACCTAGCTGCTCTTTGGTTACAACACACAGACTTTGCTTCTACACTGAAAATGCAGAAAGGTGAAAATTCCCACTAATAGTTTCATAATGGGCATCTAATTGAACACTACTCACCAGACTTGTCCACGACTGCTATTGAGCACACCTGTGATCAATGCTGGGATTCTAGTGCAGAGTCCTACAAATTTCAAGAGAAAAATGGAGAAGGAAGAAAAATAATACCATCTTCTATATCCTAGACTGGATGTTTGATTGATGTTAACAAAGCAACAAAATAAAATCCCTTGCCTACCTATCTTTCCAGTTAAGCTTATCATAATAACAGACTGAAAGAAATTTCTGAGGGAAAAAATTTCATTGCATAGGAACATGTGAGCAGAGCCTTTGAGACCATCAGAAGAATGACAGTAGAACACAACTGGGAGAAACTGCCCAGGGAAAAAAAGATGTTCTAAAAATCATTTTGTGCAAACAGCAGCCTGAAAAGTTTATAGACAAAGGCAAAAAAACCTGAGATGCTGTAGACAGAGAATGGAGAAAAGGACAACTGACATATTCTGCAGGTAGAAGGCAAGCAACTAGTATTGAGAACATTCAAGGTATTCTATGCTTAATAGTTAGTTATTTTAGGTGTTGGGGACCATTTTCTGGTTTGGGTTTTTTTTTCATCTAGTGAACTCCAATAGCCTGTTTTAGGAGCTATATTGCAATTGGCTGTGCAAGAAAGAAATTCCTACTTTATGCCTTTTGTTTCCAGAGAATTTCTCCTTCTGATTCTTTCTGGTCCAATTTATATTGAGGTCACTTTCTCAGAAACACAATGCTGAGTTCCTAATGCTAAATGGAAAGTCTAATGACTTCATTAAATTATTTATAATGGCTTAATCCCCTTTTAAAGTTAGAGATATCTTTTTAAACCCTGACAGTACTGATTGGTAGGCTGGTAGAAAATAAACCGCAGTCTGTTGCAACAGGTATTTTGCAGGAGAACTGATACTGATTTTATTGTATGTCCTAAATGCAAAAGAGCTTAGAAACAAAATAAACTATTTCCCATAAGTATAATTCATAATGAGTAACTCTATTCAGTAAGAGATAAAGAATATCTAAATAAAACATCAGTTTAACAAGTTTTTTTCCAGACACATCTCATTTAAATTTAAATTTTAGACAGATTTAAAATACCAACTTGAGTGGAAAGCAAATGTTTTCATCTGAGCATCAGTGAAAATTTAATGTTCCCCTTGGGTTTGCTAATAACAACAGCAGCTTTTTGTTGGTGGTGGTTTTTTTGACTGGATCAAAGCCAAGTTATATTTTTTTAAGAAAATGTGAGGTTTTTTGCTCACTCTGTAACAAAAGTTTTCCCCATCTGGGACAAAAAGCCACAACAAATGTTGTATACATTAGTGTCAAATTCAAGCGCAAATACACAAGATAAAATTGTTAAAGTAATAATGTATGTAAAATCATCAAAGCTAAGCAGCAGTGAAGATAACACACAAAGTCACTCCTCCGGTTTTCCTTTACAATTCCATGCCTGTACCATACTAACATATTCACAGCAAGCTGCAAAGACAACTTCTAGTTTTAAGGTAAAAAAGATTCAAGATGTGATGTGTTCTCAGCCACACTACAGGGGGAACTTTTTGCTCTGTTAGAGTTCAGGATTAAAACCTAGCTGTCAACTTGAGTGGATATCTCATGGGCTTCAGAAGGAATTGTACCTGTTAATGCCAAAGCTTCCTATGGCCAGGGACATGACGCATGTCAGAGAAGCAATTGTAACTATGAATCAAAAAACCCAGGGGAACCTCAGCTGAATGCATTGGGCAGGAAGGGACTCTGTTGGAAAGTTCTTAAAGTGAAACATTAAACCAGCTAAATCATAACACTTGCTAAATTCTTCAGTGGTAGCTAAGATAATAAAATAGCTTCTTTTTTAAATAACCAACTCACATTTTCTTGTGTCAACGTCCTTCCAGCCTTAAATTTTTTTTAAATCCTATTTCCTTGTTTGAGCATAATTACTTTTATGAAAGCTAATTATGTATCATGTCCTATCCAAGCATTTGATAAGATTCCTGTCTGCAGCAAAATGGGTCTCTGCTTTACAGTAGTTTTTTTTGCAGAAGAACACATATCTCCTACAGTTGGAAAAGGCATTACTGGGTTCAGTTTTCCCATAGTCCAGCCCTACATGCAGATCATAGTCACATCCATGCTGGCAATGTTTCTGGTTACAGGTAAATTTTCTGTCATAGGTGTCTGGCCATGTTCAGGAAAGTCTCCTACACCCATATTTAATCCATATTCAGAGTATAATTCCACAATGTGATATCTGTAGCAACAGAATTCCTGTAAGCATTTCCCAGGTTAAACCCATTAACTCTCCTTCAGATATAAATTTCTTTCTGCCCTACAACTTTCTACACCTTACCTATGCTGTAGCAGTGGCACGTAACACCATACTATGTAAAACATGTGACTGTCACAATACAGAAATGGCAGCTACATGTGAGTGCACCTGCAAGGTGCCTTGGAAGCACTCCGAAACCATAACCAATCACAAATCCTACTTGGGCAAGCAGCAGTTTTCAAGCCATCCACAAAACACAAAGCACAGGTAAAGGCTGGTGGCCATGGATCCATCAGCTGTCACACTCCCAGGCTCCACACAGAGACAGTCAAAGCTGTGGATGGCACACAGCTGCCTGCACTACCTTACTATCCCCAGTGGACATTTTCAGGCAAGGGAGAATATTCTCTTTGGGTTGCTTCTCTTCCATGACAGCCACTTTGAGGTCTTCTTCCTACCAGCTCATGACACACCCCCTCTCCAATTTCATTCATAGTCATAATGAAAAGAGCTCTTCATAATCTTTTAAGAACTGAATATAAATGGCTTTACCAGCTTAGGCTTCTCAATATAGTGTCTTCACCTAAAACTTGCCATTTCTTTACCTCAGCAAAATACAGGCAAATTTATCAGACAAAATTAGGTGAAGTGCTACTTCAGTTTTATTTCTGGTGATAAAGCATGAGCCATGAGGTATTATAGAGTACATCTCAGTGGCTCAAAAAGACATAGCAGGCAAGCATGAAAAGAAACCTTTTACAGTAGAAATAAGGTTTAGCAGTAGTTCTTCATGTTGAATAGAGGCTCAAGGAAAGAACATCCTTTTATTATAAAATATAAGAAGGTCACGACCTAAGCACAAAATAGCAGGGATATTTCTGGCTGAAATGAATAGAAAATGGAGATGAGACTCCTGTGACATGGATATTTCTAAAGTTTTTTTTTATTTTATTCAGAAATGCAATAAACAGAAATTTTTTTCCTGGCTGAAATGCAATAAATAGAACCTTAGAATATTAGATTGTATTTATTTCTTCTACAGGAGACTTCATTTTCAGCCTAAGAGCACATGTGAGAAATTAATATAATTTGTGTAAAATGCTACCCCTAGAAAGGGTATTTGCATGGGCTGATTCCAATAAAAACACCTTGCTGTCTAAGCAGCGATATATTTGAGCAGCTGTATAATGCATTGAGATATGTTTGATCACTGATTTTAAGGATGTTATGGCAAAACTTCAGTTAAATACAGTGACTTCATCTCAATCTTTGCCAATTTAGCACTTCCACAACTTTTATTAGGGGTTTGTGATCTGACATCTGCTAACTAGTTACAGTTCCACTGGTCAATGGAACTCAATGTCTCAGTTCTGAAATGACGTAGGAATTCTCCAGCTTCTAACCAAATAAATCAAACTTCCCCACTCCCCGCCCCTAAAATATTCCTAGAACATAATAATAACTTAATATGAAAATTACTGAAAGATGATCAAATACAGAGAAGCTCATGAAACTGACCTATCCAACTCATCAGCCCCTCAACCATGTGGAGCAATATCCCTCAATGGATGGGATAGATATTATTGCAAAATAACTCTTTTTGGTAGTTCTCAATAAAATTTCCTTAGAATAACTTCTCCTAAAAAAGAAATAGATACATAGAATCTGGCACTAGACTAAAGGATAAACCATATAATAGTCTAATAACTTGGAAGGTTTGCAAAAAAAAAACAACTCAAACAAACATTACTGGTTTCTCACATGACTCTGTTAGCTCTTTTTGTTTCTGAGAGTTAGCTTTTTAGTTATTGATAAAGGGGATGGTGAGGAAAACAGACACTGTTTTATTCTCCCCTCTCCCTCAGGAGGTAAGCTTTAAAATTGTTTTAAAATGTAATTCTTTTCACTTTTGATCGCTGCGGCTTAGTTCCAAACACAGAATACAGATAACCATTGACTATATATTGCATCATAGAAATTGAAGACCATGCATGCCAGATGTTTTCCAAACAAAGTTTTCTTGGAACTTCTGGCTAATTTCTAGCAGAAATTTAAAAAATCATGGCATCCATACAGTTCAACCTAAAAACATCTGAGCAAAATTTCAATGAAAATGAGAAGATTAGAAAAATCTATTTGCATCTCTCAACAAGACTGCAAGATCCAAGAGGCTTGTTTGTTGCTTTTTCCCCCTAGACATTGATGGTAGATATTTCAGAATAATTTTTTTCCTATATTATAGTGACCTTTTGCGTGCCCATTCTTAAGCAGAAAAACTTGAGACTTGTGCTTTAAATACCAACAGCTGATCAATCTCCATTTTACTGAAAAACATAGCTCCAAGTTATCTGCTTGTAGCCTCAAAGTCCAGACACTCTGCTGCTCATTGTTCAGTCAGAGGCAGATTTTAAGGCTAAAACACAGTCCATGGAAAATCTTTTCAGTAAAATGGATACAGTTATCTTCTTATCACCTTTTAAGTCTTGGTTTCATACTTCATAACCTGATTAAATGTCAGACTGACATGGTGGGGCATAACAGATTAAAAAAAAATGGAATTTGTTAGGATTTCAAAACTCCTTTCCGGTATAGAGCAAGAATAACCCAGACATTTCTGATTGGGAAAGATGGCCATCTATTTCTTGCAAGATATAAACACTTGAGTTGCATTAAGCATTAATATTTAATGTAGAAGTGCCAGAAATTTATTCTTTAAATAATCATAGACATGCTTATTACTTATAGAAACTTAATACAAAAATAGCTGTGTACTGTTTCAAATAGGTAGGCACACTTTTTCCTGAAACATCTGCATTGACAAATTAATTCTTACATCTGTGTATTGATTGTTGGATAGTGAACAGAGATTTAAGTATTTGCTGAGATAAGCTGCCATGTGAATCTGAGTCTTTACATGTGCAATTCATTTATGTGGCCTCAAATTTTCAAGGGGGAAATATTCAGGGAAAAACTGCCTGAAAAACATTCTTCAGGCAATCATTTTAGTTCCTTGGGAATTCATAAATGATACCATAATGTTCAGATATTATTGTTCAGATGGCCTAGAATACTGATCTAGCATGTAAGGCTTTACAGTAAAGAGAAGAGTTATTGTCTGTCTGACCTAGAAGCAGAAGCTCCTTTAAACTGAATAGACTTTAAAACTTCTCTTTTACCAAGTTACACAAACACAGATGATTTGGCTTCTGGATAGTGAATGACAGCCAAAGAATACTGTACTCAGGGACTTCACTGTGGGGTGGAGTTAAAGTGTTCAGAGTACTGCTGTTGCACTGTAGTGGAGCTAGCTCTGCATGGGAAGATGGCCCTGGTGGATTCTGCAGGAAGATATAAGGTTTACTTGTATTGAAATTCTGTGAAAAATGTTGCCGTTTGCATGGGTTTTATGGCTGTTTTCAACTTTTGATCCATATGTCTTAAAAATCCAATGGAAAGCCAAAAAATGTCAGTAACATTTTAATTTCTGAATGTCTTAAGGAAGACTTTTTTTTTAGCCAAAACTAAGCATAACATAAGTGGTCAATATTGACCACTGCACAGTCATTTGCTATTTAACTTCCTAATAATGTGCTACATTTCTAATACTCTACATTCTAATACCTAACTGGGGATAGAATTTTTTTAAGACTAGTTATGAGGTAGCTTTAGAAACTTAACTTTAAAAAAAAATTGTCAGGCTAAATGAGCAAAATAACTCCATGATAAACACAAACAAAAGTCCCTGATTCCTCAGAGAAAATAATTTGCATTTTGTGAAACAAAATAAACTGAAAAGCTTTTCTCATCCCAGCTAAGCAGCTAAGACCACTTCAAAAGCTGTATCAAATGTCAGTATCACATTAATAGGCTGCTTAAAAAGACATGGACAAGTTACAGAGTTCCTTGTGGTCTTCTCTTGTCAGAAAAAAGAAGTGTGTCTTCAAAATTTTTGAGACTGTCTGGCAGAAATAAATTTCAATTATTTATCTCTTTGTTCTGTCCTCTTATGAAGCCAAATATAATTTATTTCATGGCTCATAAGACATTACTCAGCTAAGTTTTCCATCATGGGAGTAATTTAATTTCTTGGGTGTTCTATGTTACAACAGATTTAATTTTACTGTGAGGCTCTCCAGTGGTAACAAGAATAAAACCTGTTCATAGCTGCTAGTGACAGGCACTAAATATAGGTCACATCAGCAGCTGGGGTAGATTTCTATAGCTTAATTGATATAAATGGAGCTACTTTACTGAGTGGTCACTGCTGAGTACTTTCTGGTCTTTGAAGAATTGAACCTGGCAACACTGACAAGGTGACCAAGTTAAGCTCATACCTAACAGTCTCAGAATGGTTCCTGTTCATCTACAACTCATTAAGTTATTTCAAAACTATTTAGAAAACACTTGCAAATTTTAAAGCTATGTGCTGTTTTTCAAACAACAGTTTGCAAGAAATTACAAAACATTGAAAACACAAATGTTTAAATACCAGACTTCTAAACCTGTGTTCTGCTCCCTTTGCTTTGATATTAGCTACAATAAAATGAATAATGTTCATATTTCCCTCTTCCCTTTCTCTATTTAAGATGTCTCCATACTTTCAATACACAATGGCAAAGTTTCAGAAGTAGAGTTTTTTTCACTTTTTCCCATAATTATTTTTCTAAGTTTGGCAAAGTTTGGAAAACCCGAAATAAAAGGCAACATATACACAACAGTCCCAGATGACATAATTTCTTCTTTTTTAATGGGGGAAGAAAGGGACAACAAAAGTTAAAACTAAAAACACAGGGTTTAAAAAAAAAATTGGTACATTTTACTGTAGTTTCCCATTAATATCGAACTAAAGGAGGTATTTATCAATACCTCCTTTAAAAAATAAGCCTGTATTATTTAATGAAAAATTCAATTACTTTTTCAACTCAATCTAATTTAGCCTGAAATATTCTGTATCTATTTCTACTAGGAAAATATTCCTGAGTTGCTATGAAAACCAACCACATACACCAGCAAAATTGAAAATTATGACTGCAGTGTCCAAAGGCAGTGCTAATCTGTAAAGAAGATACTAGTCAGTCAGGTACTTGATCAAATTGAGTGCTTGATCCCTTCCCCATTTGAATTTTAGTGCTCACTTGCTTAAGTAATGATGAGATGAAAGGAGACTAAATAATGTTTCCTTAACTCCAACAGAAAGAAATGTTTTCCTTCTAGTTGTACATAAAATATTCCCTGTTTTAATTCTAAGGGCAGCACCATTATGACTCTTCCTGAGGCACGTGCCTCAGTTGCACTACTGGCAATTAAGAAAATACCCATTCCTTGGCTTGGAAATTGAACACACTCCATCTGCCAGGCATTTGAATTTCCAGTGCCAAAAGCCATCATGCCTTTTTTTACAGGAATCCAATATAGAACTTCAGTTTGTGAACAGTCTACACTGCAACGAAAGGTTTATGCTAGGATTTGTTCAAGAGAGAGAGCATGGAATGTTGACACTTCTGCTGTGACACCACATACAGATGTGTCACTTGCATACCACTACAGATGCATCATTTTCTGTTTGAACATGACAAGTACAAAAGTGTGTATATACAAAAATTATGTATCTATTATATATCTAAAGACCTAGTAACATAGATAATTTTTGGTGTAAATAATTTCAAATTTGTCAAGGTTTTACTAAAGCTGTGTTGAGGGAAAAAGCAACATCTTTTATAGCCATCAAATGAGCTGATAACAGAATTACCAAGAAAAGAAAAAGACCATCCTGTCTTTCCAGTCTAGGCCCCAACTGAAGTAATACTACTTTTTCTTTCTGTCCAGAATGCTATCTCTAAAAATGAGAATTGTATTAAAAGTGGACAGCATTTGCCCTCATTTTTACAGCAGATTTAAATTAAAAAAACAGTTATTGCTATAGGGCATAGAGCCATCATCACCTCTGTAACTATTTATACGGATTGAAAGAGGAAGAGCATCCACCTCTTCTGCTCAAACATTTATCAGATGATAAGCTAAATGTCTAGCAACATGCTTGCCTTCCCTGCAGCAGATGCGGAGAAAATTGTGTTTTCCAAATGCATGAGTGAGCTGCAGAGGAGACTCAGCTGTCCCAGCAGGCTGTTGTAAAGGAGACTAAAGCTTTTGTCTGTGGCAGTACTTAACTTATCTCTGCAAAGGAAAACAGTAACATTCTCTAACCAGGAATGCTGAGATCTTCACCAGCCATTTCCAAGCATGGCAGCAAAACCTGGTGATGACAGCTCTACATTTTCTGACAAAATGTTGTTCTGAATGAAAATGCCAGCTCCTTGAAAATTAACTACCTCCCAGAAATATGTCACTTGCAACAAAATTTCTGTGAAAAACAGGCAGGTCTGATCATAAATGTACCTGGTTTCCTTCTAGATTATCTCTTCAATTCCTCTGGCAAATTACTCAAGACTCCAAAGCCTGAAAAAAGATTTCTACCTTTGAGGCTTCAGAACTGCTCCAAAAATGGGCTCTCTAATATGACAAGTGCTTTATAATGACCGTTGTTCAAACCTTTCCTGTGCTGCTCCTGTTTTCCCAAAATCTTGTAAAAGCAGCTGAAAAAAAGTCTTGATTTCCTCAAAACAAAATCTTGGACCTTCTCCTCCTGCTGAAATGTCACCACCTTTTCCACAGTTCTGTTTGAGAAGAAATTTTTATGCTCATATGTAAAATTCAGGAAACAGTGATTCTGGTTCTGAATTAACCTAGAATCCTACACCATTCTCAAAATTACTGGGAGTGCTTAAAATATATCTCCATGGAGTAAAACAACAAAACAAGAAAACAAGGAAAAAAAAACCCACCAAAAAACAAACAAACAAAAAAAAACCTAACCCCCCCAAAAAAAAAACACAAACCAAACAAAAAACCAACCAAACAAAAAAAACAAAACAACAAAAAAAACCCCTCAATTCATATGTTAAAAAATCTGAAATGTAACCGACATAGAAATCCTTGGGCCTGCAAGATTTCAACTGCAGGCTCCCAGCATACTAAAGACTCAGAGATATAAAAGTTGCTTTCAAAAATTTGTTCATGCTTCAGTGCATTATAAATGCCTCTCGTTACTCAAAATAACAATATAGCAGAGGTTTTTAGGCATAAATCCAGATTGAAGTTGCAATAAAAAGTCAATGTTTGCATAATACTCTCTCAATTCTCGATAAGCACATTTCTTAGGGATTCTTGACAATGTATAGGAACACAGAAATATGAGATTGGTTCAATGCACATTTTATTTTTAATCATTGTCCAACTATAAAGCTATTTTATATATGCAATAAATCATAGCTCTTTCCTGTATAGATGATCCTGTCCCTTTTACTTCAGGAAAAGTTATATAGTGCTCTCTGTAGGATACAAATTGAATGTGCAGCAATACAAAAATAAAAGGATCAATATTATCATTTTCCACAGGTTTATAAGGATTTAAAAGTAACTGTTCTTTCAAAAGTGGAACAGACTTTAATAGCTTAGAGCAAAATGCCTACATGTTATTTGAAACCTTGCTGGTTTGTGAATATTGATCCAATATAATTTTTGTATGTGCTTCTATGAATAATTTATAAATGCCTCAAGCAGTAGCTAGATGCTTCTGATGAAGAAAACTAAGACTGTGAAATATATTTTAAATGGATTGGATGCTGAAGCACAAGGTCAGCTCCAAGTGTGTTCAAAGCTTGGGAATACACAAATACAGAAAGTGTCACAGAGTATTCATTTTATATGTGATATCATTAAAAATGTGGTAGCAGAGAGTCTAAAGACATTAAGATGCGAATAAGGGGTTTCGAAACCTCTTGCCTCTCTGTTTAGGAATGCAAGGACAAATCATTTGGATACGGGTCCCAAGAGCAACCTTCAGTGATGTAGTGATGAGAACAGCATCTGTAGTGATGACAGCAAAACCTGCCTTCAATGAGCACACTTTATAAAATTAAATATTTCAATAAACCCCAAAAGACCCATAGCATTTTAAGCATTTCTGCACTGATCAAAACCTAGAGGGACTAATTTACTGAACATTGGAAGTGGGATTGCCTGCCCTGGCCTGGATGCTTTGAGTACACTGCACTGCACGATGCTGTATGATGGGAGACACTCAGAGCCCTTTTGGTACCAGCAGCGTGTTCTGGTGTTCCTGCATGGCACACAGGACAGCCAGCTACCTCTGACTGCCCCACTGGCATTGCTAAACTGCTGTGCTGGGCTGGGGGACCAAATACTTACTGTCAGGCTGACTTCCATGATATTTGTTCCAGTTTATGAGAAAATGTGCGGTGGAAATCAGTTCAGTAACCAAGTAACTATGAAATTTTCCTAAGCATCTGATGCAAAACTAAAAAAGCTAGGCAGAATCCTGCCAAGTGCTGACCTGGAAACCACTGTTCAACTGCTGCCTGTGCCTACACTTGTTGAAACTCTGTTGGAGCTTTGAGCTGCATTTACACTGCCACAGTGGAGTACCACTTGCCCATCTCCACAGCAACCCAATGTGTTTCTAACCCTTTTTGTCTGGACTCCATTCCAAGGGGAAATACAGATGTAGCATGTTAAGGAAATGGAGGGGCTTACAAGAAAATAATACGTGCTGGTGTCCTAAACACACAGAAGCTGTCAACACAACCTGCTGCAATTTCTTTTTTTCCAGCCTGCTCAAAATTAATACGCATTGTGTCTTAAAGCGTCCTCCATGTCCCAGTGCAACAGCACACAACCAGAAGACCCATGCAGCAGGCTCCTTCCCCTTTTACACACTACGTATCATGACTGCCAGACACCATTTGACTAACACTTTTCTATGAATGGCCTCTTCATAGACTTGGAAAGTAAATTTATTAATGTTTCAAATTTGATCTTAACAACTACTTTGAGGTGGGTTGTAAAGAAGAAGGAAAAAAAAAGAATAGGAAAATCAATATTACTCCCTTTTCCAGCTGGAGTGGGTTTTAGACAATCAAATTTCAATCAAAACCATAATTGTATCTATGAATTTTTTTAAAAAATCAGACCCATGTAGGTACAAATACAAGTTGAATTAGGCAACATGGTATTTCAGATCCCAAAATGACTTCGTTTTAATTGTAAATAATGCAAGAGTCATGCATGCCTTGGTGCTAAAGGAACTATTACAGAGCAATATTTAAAACCCTACCAGCAAAATTATGTGTAAAGGAAATTTTTACAGGATTTAGCTAGCAAATGAACTTTATCTATACCCATCAGCCAGAATCACTATTGGCCACACTCTGGTTGTCAAAAGGATTATGTACTGGTGAAAGAATATACCAATAATAACAGCATGAGTGGGGCTAGAAACCATTAGTATGCCCTATGTGCTGCTGAATACACAAATACCATTAAAAGACTAATCAACTCACAAAACAGAAAATATGCTTTTTTTAAAGGTGCGGTATCACACACATCTAACTGGAGTTTAAAATTAGCTTTTATTTCAGCAAGTTTTCCACTAAAGAGACCACAGTTTGACAAGATCAAGTATTTTGAATGTGTATAGATTGCCATATATGCCTACCCTATTTGTTTATTTCTCCTCATGAGCTCTATCTTCTACTCCAGAGACACACTTTCCTGATATTTACTGCTTTTATTGTGTTCCAGAAAACTGCACATCTCCCAGGACACTAGGTTTCTAGAATCTAAACCTCAGAACACAATATTTATCAAATATGGATATAGAACAAAGTATTCTGAATTTAACATCAGGGCAGATTAGCAGGTACTTCTCATTAGCAGATTTAGAAAAGTGGAAAGGGAAATATGATTTATGTTCAATATTTAGTCTCATACAAGCACTTTCTAATATAGCTTCCTTCTACCATATATTTATCCTGATAATCTCAGTAGAGAAAGAAGAGTTTTCAAAGAAGGTTTGTTAGATTCTTCATAAAATTAGGTGGGTTTTGGTTTGCTTTTCTTAGACACAAGGACACAATTGAAGAGAAACAGAGTCTCACAGGCCAGCTCATGTATTGACTGCATGTTTGAAAATAGAAGATTGAAAACAGAAGATTGAAAAGGGATTACTTTTAGACACAGAAACAGGAGGTATTGTAATGGAGGGGTCATGTTTCAACTGCACTCTTATGTACATCCCTCCAGAGAGATCCAACCACCACCTGGAATGCTTGCTCAACCTCCAAGAACACAGCAATTTCTTATCAACAACAGCTGCTGCAGAAAAAGCCTGGAGACAGAGAAGGGATGTCTACTTCCATGTTCTGCAAAACTCCCTGTGACCTATTTACTGGCACTGCTGTCCAGGCAGCACCACCACTCCACAGTGCTAATTCCACAGCTGCACAGAGGCTGCTGAGGAGAGTAAGGCAGGACACACTAAATGTTGGTCTCTGCTTAGCGTTTGAGGTAATTTTCTTCTGCCTTTTGCAGAAGGGCTGGAGTGTTTCTATTAGCCAGCCTAATGTCCATGATAAGGAAATTTTAGAAGCCATATGCTGTCAAAGCTACCAAGGACAGTCTGCAATGAGAGGCTGACCAGTGCCACTCATATTTAGGGGCTTTGAAGACACTGTGCTTCAGCATTCATATTATGAACCATGACTATTTGCACAAGTGCTCTTAATAAAACTCTACCTCCAAATTCACAATAGCAGCTAATAAATTAATAACATAACATCTACGTTATTTTTGGGCCTTTTCTACAAAGCATTATTCCTATAAACATAGTTGTAAGCCATTCTCACAGAGGCTAACATGGGAAAGAAAACAGGCACAAGTAATTATGGAGAAACATCTGAAAAAAGTGCCAAATGCTTTTGCAGCTCAGCGTGCCTGTGTGGGAGAAGGTAACAGAGAGAGAGGTGCTGCTGAAGCCATTTTTCCTCAGTTAGGAAAGAACACAGAGTAACTGGCTGAAAAGTTGTACAGATGGGCTTCCACAACGGGAAAACCGGCACTGACATTAACATTCAGGGACCAGAGCGCAGTGGACTTCAGGAAGGAGGGAGAAAGAAGAGTTCTACAAAGGAGGTTCAGTGCAACATTTAGATTTTTATATTTTTAATTAGAAGACAGAAAATAGTTGCATATACTCCTTTTCTTCTAATCATGCAAAACAATGTTAAATAAGATTCAAAGTTGTACTAGAATTTTCTTACTTCTTCTTTCTTGTTTTTCATTGTGTCTTCAGTAAAAATATGATATCAATCATACAGTAAGCCTTTCTCTCAGAAGTGCTATTAAACATGGTACAGTTAGGAAACACATATCAGACACTCTGGTATTTCCACAAAAATAAATACATACTGAAGTAGTATTACAGAGCATTAGAAGGGATAAACTAATAGTTTAAGCAAGCTTCTGAATGTTTTTTGAGTTTGGGTCTCTTTTCCTCACCTAATCTGTGTCAACAATATTAACTAAAAACAGATCTACAAATATTTACCATGTAAAGCAGAAACACATGCAAGACACTTCAGAAAGCTCTGTTCAGCAATCCAATATTTGTTTTATTCAGTTCAACACCGATACACTGGGATCCTTGCCAAGGTTATGCATGTTGTTGAATGAATCCCAAAGTGTCCTTTTCCGCTCTGTTTTGAATCCCCATTAGTATAGTTCACTGCAACAATAAACCTCACCCGCTTCTCACCCGTCTGGCTCCCCGTGGAGCAATACACACTTTACTCAAGAACTCACATCTACACAGAAACACATTGATAATGCATTCCCAGCAGCAGACTGGCAATCGTAGCAGGCAAAAAATAATTAACACAAGTCATTTCAGATGGAAACAGGATAGCAAACACATACAGCAGACAGATTCTCTCTTTCAAAACACCAGCAAACCCATCATGTAGGTAGGACTGCTAGCAAGAGGAGAATTTGACACAATTACTATGACCTTGGGGAAACCCAAGGGTGATGTGTTTTCCCATGTTTCAGAAAATATAGATGAAACCTATTTCATTAGTGGAACTGGATAGCACTAGTAAGAATGATTTTACAAGCAGATTTCATCAGCACAGAGGCAAATCCTGCCTCTTTAATATAGAAATAAAAGCAGCAGAACTAGTAGAGCTCATCTTTTCAAGGTGAGTATGTGTATATCATATAGTCTATTCCACACTCTGCTATTTTCCCCACGAAGTACACAATAACTGATGAGCTGCCAAGCAGCCTGTGGGCAAGGATTGCCCTCTCCCAGGTCAGGCCATCCAGAAGTCCTAAGGATTTTTGAATGTTACAAGCCCTGCAATAGCAGACTAAGTTCATGCTTGTTCCACTCAAAAAATCTGATCAGAGAGGTTTATTTGCCTGCTATAAATAAGAATGCTTCATCCACCCAGTATGTTTCCGTGTTACCATCGCTTATAATAATACATGATGCATAAAAAAACTTCACCTGTTGATATAAAAATTAACTGTCATAAAACAAACACACTGCAAAATCTGCTTTCTTTATAATAAAGAGAAACTCCACCCTCAGCCATTGCCAACTTGCAATTTTTTTGTTCTTTCATTTGAGAACACATGAGCTCCGGTACTCTCATGCCCCTTGTGAGTTCACAATCCAATAACCTATCATCACCCAGTAGTGATTCACACCCTGAAGTTAGATTTAGTAGTTTGAAAATTCATTTCCAGCAAAGTTCAAATGAAACAGGTCAAAGGGACACATCACTGGTAACTCTGAGAGCACAGATGTTTAGCAGAGACAAGTTTGAATTTAATTCTGGCAATAGTTTATCCTTTGAACTCACAAAGAGCTTAGCCTGTTCAGCAAGAGAGTATTCATGACAATTGCATTTTCATACATTTCTTTGAGTCAGTAATATTTAAAACAAGAGCAGTGTGTTAATAAAAAAAAAAAAAAAAGAAGTGAGAAATTACTTTGTAGAAGTAATGTAGAAAATTAGAATTTTGATCTGTGTGACATATTCTATAGAGCACCAGACGGGGATGAAAGAATTCAGTGATTTTTCTCTCTAAAACTTTAATACTAATACCCTTCCATACTTCTGTGTCAGTACAAGCCTTAAGTACCTGCTTATGTTTCTCAGCTACAGAAATCAGTTAGAAACATGCCTTTGTCAGGACACTGATATGAAGTTGTAAATCAGAATGCAGAATAAAATGTAAATATTAGTCACACTGAATAACTGTACTGTGATAATAACATAAGTCAAAGTGTTGAAGACAGCCCTATAACACTAGAGAAATTACACTACACTATGACATACAACCTTCTATGTTCTACATTAAATGCATTATGACACCCATTCTCTTCTTGTCTGTTCCTTGATCTATAGCTAAGGAACAGGGCAGGGTTAGAGACCTGCATCTTATGCCAGAAGATGACACACAATTCTTTGGGGATTATGCCAGGTCTCTTTGAACATGCTTCCCACTCACGAACTGCAGCCCCCACTGAAATATCGCAGTGCTAAATCACTTGTGAACCACATTGAGTTCCTGTGGAGAAGTGTTACTATAAGTAAAAGATGCACCTTCAAGGACTGATACCAGTTAATGAAACATGAAAAGCCAAAAATTAGGGAAAATTGTCCTTGGCAGAGGAGCATTTAGTACACTTTATAAATATTGATCTCTTCAATAAGCTCAAATAAAAAGCAAGGGATCCTTCTACTATTGTTCTGCATGTTTAAAAGGTCTGGTTTGCATGACACAGTGAGTTTGCTATTACCTTTCTTTCTCCGATTAAAAACATATTATAATATCATATACATGATATCAAAAATAATACAACTTAATTTGAAAGTACTTATTTAATAGAAAATTGCAAAAAATTCTTATACATTGTGGGAAAAGTAGATGACATATAAGGAAAACACTGAGAGTATTTAGTGTATTTACAGAAGAGGTCCTGGGCTGGATAATCTTTCTCTTTTGTTGAGAACATACGAAGAAACAGATTGGCATGATTCACTTTCAAAAAAAATTCAGGAGAGGATAAAGGGCAGGACAATACTTCTTTCTCTAGGAACGTAACCTATGTAAAGGATACAATGTTCATCATTAACTCAGGTTTGAACTGAAGCAGTTGGAATAGTAAATTGAAAGATATATTCTTAGAAAATAAATTCAAATTCTAAATCACTGAATAGTGGAGGACTACTACTGATAGAAGAAACAGCAATGTCTGATTAGTCTAAAATCTGGAAATTGGAACACCTTCCTGACACACTTGTATTCAGATATCTACTTTGATCTGAGTAATGCCTAAGAATTTAAAGGATATAAACACATCTTATGCCTTATGCCTCACCTTGTGAATGGCACCTAGGTTCCTTTGTAATTTCTGGCCAAAAAATTGAAACATCTGCTGGACAAAGCCAAAGTAGTTTCAAAGTAGTTGTTTGGTTTTGATTGTACTCCTAAACTCTCCTCCATTAACAGAAATATCTTCTAACATCCTGGAAAAACATTACTCTTGTTTAGGGGATGGGAAGAAGGGGAGGGAGAGAAGGAAGGTTTGGCAAGTAAGGTTTGGTCAGTTGCTGGATACAATACTATAAAATTACTATGGGGACAAAACTTTCAGCAACATCTGTCGAAATAGGACAAGGGTGAATTTTGAAATGAAGATGGGCTGCTTCAGACTGGATATAAGGAATACATTTTTCTGCAGTGAGGGTGGTGGAACACGAATAGGTTGCCCAGAGAGATGGAAGATGCCCATCTCTGGAAACATTCAAGGACAGTGCTCTGAGAAACCTGACGTAGTTGAAGACGGCCCTGAGCACGGCAGGGGCTTTGGACCTTTAAAGGTCCCTACAACCCAAACTATTCTATGATTCTGTGAAATGCTGTGAATGTAAATATAGAGCCAGAAACAAATAAGCTAATGGAGAACTTAGTGGCCCCAGAGTAGTGACCAGGCACAAAACTTCATATGCTATCTCAGTCTTTGGATGTTTATCAGAGGATGCAGTGAGATTCCAGGAAGAAATTCTATGAGCTGGACAGGAGGGTATTTGATTCAGTGCTTTTGAAGACAGAGTCTGCTTTCACGGGTAGCTTTTCTACAGGAGATTATTTCAATCTGCTACTAATTGCAGTAAACATTGTATTTGTCTTCACTTTTTGTGTTGAAATGGCATCAGGTTGGCTGAAAATGTTATAAATTCTGTGTTGGTAAGAAGAGGTGGAAGTTAGATATTTTCCTGACTTTCACCCTTTTAGCGGTTAAACACAAGAAAACACATAAGCCTTATGGTAGTAGTTAATTTCTGACCAGCACTAATTTAACATGTATCTTATTTCACAAGATGTTAATGTAAACCTGACGGTGCAATTATACCCTTTAAAGTATTTTTCTTAAAATGAGATACTATTTAAACAAAGGAATACTAAACATCAAAATTAGATTAAGCTGAACTGTTAGAGAGTATTAAGAAAAAATACCAAAAAGCCAGCATAGATCTGATCCAGGCAAAATGAAGTTCTGTGACCACCGACCAATAAAAACTCCTTGGACTGTATATTTTTTACGAGTTTTCTGTATGCAGAAGAATAATTCTGTTTCTCCTCTGCAGCCCAGATACTAATTGTAGTACATTACCACTTTTCTCAACTGGAACACTACAATGCCTTCAAAACGAAAATCAACCTCTCGAAAGTTTCCCATTTCATTGTCGCTTTGTAGTGTGGTTTCAAATCCCATTGCATGAAAGGCAAACCCATAAATATTAAAATGGAGCAATAAAATATTTTCATATATTCCATTACAGTCCTGGGAGGCAATGAAAATGCTGAACTTTACTGGTGTCAAGGAAATTTTACATCATAGAGCACCTTGAAAGACCTGCTCCTTCTTTTCTATATACGTGGTAGTTAACTGTGCAAATCTAGTAGTCAATGGAAATTAGCTGAAGTTACCAAAATCTCATTAATATATCTCATGATAAGAAAAATAATGAAACCAACAACTCTAAAAGAATACTTGTAGTTATGTGAATAAATTATCTGCTCATTGACCTAGTTTCAGTCTAGTAGGGATATTCAGTCATATCCAAGGAGGAAAATAAAAATAATCAGGACTTAAACATACTCAGAACAATTTTCTGCTCCATTGCATCTTTCATATCATGACTTCTTATTAACAGTAATCCTGCACATGAATACTTCTTCCCTTTTTATGGAAAAAATATGTACAGGCACACTAAGAGCAGCAAATACAGATGCCAGTATCCAGGCCATGACTGAACTGTTTCAAGCACGAATAAAGTTTTCTCAGTTACAATGTGCTAGAGACTCATTCTTTGAAGTTTCTACCACTACCTCAGTGAATCAATTCTCCCTTTTCCAAGGGTCTAGGAGGCAGGATATTCAGAGTCCTATAGAGGTGTCATAGAAAACTGGAGGGAAAAAGGATGTAAAGCCATTACCTTTTCTCTTTCTACTCAGAAGACCATCTACATCTTTATAAAAAAATATCAGAGAGATTTGGCTGAGGGTGATGCAAGAACATATTACAGAGGTTAGACAAATTATGGTGATATTTACCAGCCTCTTAATCATGGAACTATCCTGTCCTCATGAAGATATTTTACTTCCTTGGAAAAAATAAAATCAGAAAAAAGCCCACAAAGTCAGAAAACTTTTGAATACAAGGGGATTCAGCACTTTAGAAGGATTAAACTGTGATTACCCATGTGAGTAACTCATGGGGAGACAATCCCTCTAACACAATGCACAGCAAAGTAGTCAGAAAGCTGGAACCTAACATGGCCAACCTAATAAATAAAAAACCCCACACAGTAAGAAATAGACAATAAGAATGGTTGTATCTACTGGATAATAACTCTAGGCCACTTCAGTTGACATTCATTAGCTAAGTTGACAAAGAATGAATAACGTCTAGTAAAACTAGACTGAGAAAACAGCATGTTTTCACTGTAAACTTTTCTGCTTTTCCTTTTGATTTTTTGGGTTTTTTTTTTTGGTAAATTTATATCTTTGCCTTACCCCACAAGATTGAATTGAGTGCTGTATTTTGCAAATAAAATTGATAAGAAGACTGATTTTAAATACAAATATTTGGATATAATATTTAATAATGCTGGCACTTCTACAAAATAGTATCACGAGTTGAAAACACTGATCAAAATGTAACTTGATTTTTCAGAGATATTTACTAAAAAGAGAATTTCCTCTAAATGGGCATTAGTTTGTAAAACTGAAGTTTGAATAAAATAAATAAAAATATAAGTCGGTCTGGTATAATTTTAAAATCCACTTGAAACATCTTTTGTAGGTTAAAAACAGAGAGGAAAATTTGAGACAACACCAAAGAGTTAGAGGGCAGTTAGTTTAAGTTTAATTTATCACTTAACAGATGAAAATTCACATGTCAATATAACAGATAAGAAAGAAAATGGGCTGATTAAATAAACAGATCAGTAGATCATTTAGACTCAGATGAGATGAAAACATTTCAATTTATGTTACTAAGAGAATTATTTATCTTGGCAAAAGGCTGGCAAAAGTTTCTACAGGAACACTACAGAAAATCTGACATAGCTCCAGTTTCAAGAGAAAAAAACAAGAACAAATCTTGAGTCTGTTCAGTTGAAGGCAAAATTATTACTGAATGGCATCAGAACTTCCCACCAAGGTCATAAAATGTGAGGAAATTCCATTATCCAGAGCAGACCTATTCTGGCATGCCATTCACTTTCTGACAACAGGACTCATCCCATCTAGCTAAAGCCCAAGCTCTCAGAGCTGAGTGAGAGCTGAAGATGTTGAAGATGAGAGCTCCAATACCACTCAAGGATTTGGTTTTAATGATCAACCACCTGGCAGGCACTGGAATCCACATCTCCTTGCCAGAAGCCCAGATCAGTAAGAGAAGACTAGGGAGGAGTCAGAGGTCTGACAACACCACGGCGCAATGCTCTGGCTCAAACAGCCTTCAAACTTGACAAGGCACAAAGGAAAACAGGGTGTTTTAAATCCCACCAGTCCTTCAGAATGGAAGAAGTTGCAAGAGAATTACTCCCAAAGAAATCTTGCAATAGTATTTTGGTGGGAAAGTCAAGGGCTGAAAAAATGCTGAATTTATATTAATTCAGGCCCTGAATAAAGAATACAATGTGGGAGATGAGTTCAGACTGAAACCAAGTGAGTACTTTTGAAGTTCAGTTTTAAAAAATAAAAAAAACCAGAATTTGTGTTCCATAAATTTAATATTATGTATAGACTTTAAGTCTCGTTTTTATTTGCAATAATTAGTGCTCATTTTAAAAGCAAATTATACTTTCAAAACAAAAACTTCAAAGATGCTAAATGAGAAAAAGACAGAATAAAATACAAAAGCTTTTCTGAAACTGCATATTTTTTGTGGGATAGTATTTTCATATCCTTAAAAACTAGCCACAGTGTAACCAAGGGCTCACTGAACTAAATTCTCATTCATTCTTTCATTTTCCTTCTATATCTCTTGCACAAGTGCTTCACATACATCAGATTAGTCCATATGGCACTGAACAGGGAAGTTTAGGCAACTAAAATGAATCCACAGAGTCCCACAGGCACAAGAGAGGCATTTCAGCAGCCAACCGATTGAAAAGCTTCCTGGATACTAACAGCTAACGTGGTGGTAGAAAGAAGACACACAAAGAAGGAATCTAGCTACAAACTGAGCTAAACAAATTGAGCTGGAAACTCCAGCCCCATCTGTGATTTTAAGGCTGGCACTTGAGTAGTAGAGATAGGATGGGTGGAGATGAAGCCCACTCACTCAGATTCACTGAAATGAACAGCAGAACTCTTTTGACTTTAATGACTCCAGAAGGACACCTACATCCTTTAGCACAGACTTCATTACACATGCTTTCCTATGACACTGTCATTTCAATATAATAGCACTTCGGAGGCATTTCTCACAACAATATATGGCAGAATACAAACTATAAATTAATGTAATCCAAGCCTTCACTGCTGACAGTAAATGACTCAAGATTTCTCCCAAAGCAGAGATTTTATCCTGAAAACAAAGATTAACTTCTGACCTTTATAATTAATCAGCCTTTAAAACTCTGGTAGTACAAGGCATCCTTGAGAAAATATATTTCTTTCATCTCTGTGTGGTGGTGTTACATAGCTTTTCCTGGACAAATTGGCAACTTCTGACTCACTCATATTTATGAGAAAGACTCTGAGTAGGCAACTTCTAGCACTGGTTCTCAGCATTATATTTCCTCCTCTATGAAAATAAGGAAGTATATTACGTAAGAAAACAACAAAAGGGGAATAACTTATTGCCCTTTTGGGTAGTCTGGGATATTTACAAATCTACATCCTTGCTGACGCAGTAAAAATACAAACTAGTAATCTTGAGAGACTTACTGTCCCCAGGGCAACACTGTTTTTAATTCTTTTATTGTTATTTATCTAGCCATGGGAGAACCGCAGACTGGAAGGACTCACTTCAGTTAATTCATGTTCCATCCATAAATGAGGAGACAGAAGTTGCAGTGAAATTTCTGAAACATTTGCTTCACTTTTTGGAGGACTGTCAACTGTTGTATATGCGACAGCACTACTAAAAAGACGCAGATGTTATTTTGTTTCCCGCGAGTTCTTCCATTTATTAAAAGGAATGTTCCCCCTGGTTTTGTGCTGGAGGAGCACTTTCATTCTCAGCCAGAGAAGAGCCCTAGGTAGTGCTCAGCACCTTCTCTGGCTGCAGGGTGCTCACAGGGTCCTAACTAACTTCTGCTGGTTGCCATGTGGCAGTAGTGATTAGTATTTTGCAAACATCTTCAGGAAGCGAGTATTCAATCCAGGACATTTTATTTAAAACAAAACAAAGCAAAAGTAACCACTCCCCAACCCTTGCCAATCCTAGACCTCATGGTTAAAAATCTAGAAACCATGAAACTGATAAAAACCCAGGAGAGACTAAAGAGACTGCATATAAAATACTTTTATAGTAAAGCTCTTCAGTTTTCGAAACAAGTTGGATCATTCTGAAGGGGCTGTGACACATCAGATTACCTGTTTTGGTTAATAATGCAGTCTTCTTCAACATTAAGTAGAATATTGTCACCAGCCTTTCTGCATGAAAATCAAAATCCATCTTCCTTGAAAAGTGACAGAAAGGCACTAGTCCCACTGATGGTTCATTACCATTCACTCAGCTACTGTATGTGAGTTGTTCCTCTAAGTCATGGTTACAATACATGTGTGAGATGAAAAAATCAGTGTGTGTCATGCATATGTTTTAAAGTGTAGTTAAAGTTTTTTTACCAAACTTGTTGCACAAGTCTCTTCTTTATTGTATGCATTTTAGAAACTCCAAAAAGGAAAAAAACTGCCATAATACTAGCAACAATTATTTCAGTTTTGTTCATTTCAGTGATAAGTTTTCATCTGTAGTACTGAATCTCTGATGTGTGCTTACTTTTACAGACTTTACCTTAGAATTTAATTTTTAATTTCACAATTGTGTACTGAATAAACCACTTATTAAAAAAATAAAAATCTAGACAATCCTGGATAAAAGAACACAGGCTCTTTCCCTTTAGAACTGGCTGCCCCTAATTTTGAGCAAAACCAAATGCAGGGCAAAATGCTTTCCCAGACAACTCAATTTCCCTGGTAACTTCGTACCAAAGAAATTACAATGCCCTTTTCTATTTGGTAGGCAGTACCAGCATAGAACTATTTGAAATAAGCAGAATTCATCATGATCATATCACAGATATGATGCTAAAAGTTTGTTGCTTGTGCTCCAGATGCACACAAAGCAAATTAACAGCTTTTGAAACCAGCAGCACAGCTCACTCCTATCCTCCTGACTCAGAAATGGTGATTTCCATGCTATTATTAAGCACAATGAATTTACTAAATCTGAATTTGCTGTTATGAAAAAGTACTGATAAATCAAAACTTCTGATAATTTTTTTCATTTCCTTCAAAGTTGAAAGTGTTCAAACCATTGCTAAGGATACAATGGCTATTCACAAACTTGGCTTAAGAGGAAATATTTCTACCTTTCATACTTAGAAATTTATTCATATCTGAATAAGACCACCTGATATTTCAGAGGCACTTCTGACCACATCTGTAGTTTTATAGCATTACTCTACATACCAAAAATAAGAACTGATCCAGTCAGTGAAGAAAAAAAAACCAACCCTAAAAAACAAAACCTGCTACTTACACCACTGGTAAATGAATGGGGGTCCCCTTTGACTGTTCTACATAAGTTCTGTTAAAAATCTGCACTCAGCAAATTTCTCGTAATAAAGGCACAACCTAAAAATAATGGATGAGACACTTGAGAAATGTTGTGCTCTCAAATTAATCCATACTCACAGTAAGATATATTTAAACATAATTCAAACTCACTAAGATATATCCAAACATATCAGTAACCCACTTTTTATTGATACCTTTAAAGGAAATTAAAATATTTTCCTTATAACTCTCATGTTTATGCAGCTACAGTACTTTTGATGTCCAACTTACTCTGAAAGGTGCACAGTGCCAGAACAAAAATATCAACAAAAATCTTATATGATTTTGAAATGCCAGGTTAGAAGTATAATTTCTGAGCTTTTCTTGTCCAAATAGATTGGATATCAATACCTAGCAATGTTAACATGTAGAACACACTGCTTGATAAGAAATTTATGTACTTTTTTTTTTCCGTAAGCAAGAGAACAAAAATATATCTTTAAAAAAAACCCTTTGGCTTTTAATTTCCTTCCATTTACTCTAACTGTCTTTTCAAAAATTTTTCCTATTCCCCCTTTTTAGTAATAAGATCTGGATTTCCTGAATAAACAGTGAACCTACATATTTCATTATTTATAGCTCAGGCACAATCAGCATATGATCAAGGTGTCTGGACTGTAAAATAGTTTTACTATAGTACTTTTTTTTCACTAAGAGCAACTCCAAGTTATCCATAAGTTTTCTTATCATCAGAATGAATTAATGAACAAGAGAGAAGTCTTGGAAAGAATCAGATGACAAGATATTAAGAAGTAATGAAATGCATGTAGAACTGGTTTCATAGAAAGAGTTAGAATCAGCCATTATGACACTTTCATCAACTTTTAAGCATTATATTTCATAATGACTCATTTTAGTATACCTACAATGTGAAATGAGTAGAAGTTATGGTCAGAACTTGTTATACAGACCATAAAGTGAAAAAAAATGTTGAGCAATCTTACCTCAAAAGTGTAAAGTCAAGAAGATTGACTTGTGAAATATCACAATGAATAAATTGCCAAAATATACAAAGTATAACAGATCGATTTACTTAATGCACATCATGTAGTTCAAAGATGCTTGTAATGGCTACATTTATTCATTTACCAAAACCTTTGAAAGTATTGCATTTCCCCTTCAGTTTATTTTCACTTCTTTAAGTTATGCCACTTTATTACTGCTAAGAAATATCACAACTCATTAATTTTCAGAGAATTAGGATAAAGAGGAAAACTCACAATGAACCTGATGATGAAAACTTCAATAGTATCACAGAAGAGAATACTCTCTCTTTTGCTGTGGCATTCTCCCTGCAGCTGTACTGATCTTACTTTCTTTATCTGACACCTAGCTGTGTCCACAAATACCCTTAGGTTTGACCATTGCCTTTACTTCTTAAGGTATTTTTTCGGCATTCTTCTGCTTTCTTTCCCAGTGTTCAGAAAAAGATGTATCCATGTAGCTATTATCACATTTAATTATACAGAAATTTATATCATCATTGCCGCCAAATAAATCCTATCTCTTCTTACCACGGGTCACAATTAAAAGTTCAGGCCTTATATGGGCTCTAAACTCTATATTGTATAATAAATTTTTCTGTTTATGTTGACTTGCATTTTCCCAGACTAGCTCCACCACCTCTGTACTACCAACAAATTGTTAAATTTCCCAGATCTCATTGTATAATTCCCTAGTGCTCCAGGTTTTTTGCCAGTAAAAGCATCTAATTTTCTTACTGCCTCAGTAAGAAAACTACTACCCATATCATTACTAATTTCACTGACTGCACAGTAATAAATAAACTTTCATCAATATTGTAGATTTATAGGTTGCTTCAGCTTGTGGATGGTATTAGGAAACACAGATTTCTCCTTTGTAAACCATTTTTCTCTCGCTTGTTTCTGTTTTTTGTAATACTTTGAGAAGTATGTGATGGTGTCATGTACTGCTACACACAGACTAGCAGCCATGCAATTGCAAGTCTTATATTCAGAACAGCACCATGAAAACCCCCAGATGGTAAAATATGTGGGCTTGCTGGTCAGGTCACTGGCTCCCACTGCAACTAATTGTCCCTCACAAGAAGTGTATGCTGGGCTTGGAGAATAGTTTGGAAAAGTGCTAGATGAATGAATGGTTTTAAATAACTTAAAAACAAAAACCAAAAAAGAGAAACAAAACCAAAACAACAAAAAGAGAACGAAAGAAAACAACCAAACAAAGAAAAATGCACAAAACTCAAAGTTTTTTTCTGCTCCCTGTCTGAATCCATTCTGAGTAAGCTAGAAGAGTCTGACTGATCGGAAAACCTATTCCAACCAACAAACATTTCTAACGAGACATTTATTCCACTTTTGACAGAGTAATTTTATCTTAGCAGAAACCCCTAGTAACCTCAAAAAGTTGCATTTAATCTGGATGAAGGCACATTTTAATGTGGAGGTATTTTCTTTAGCTGGCAGCCAGATAATTGCATGTTGCTATGAAGATTTTTGTACAGTAAAGTTATTTCAATCACTTAGGAAACATAAAGAGTTATTTATTAAGGGGCACCTATCTTTCATCTTCACTGAATTTCTCTGTGCTTCAGGACGATGACTGTGTGTGTCAACTTCCCTGTACTCTTGTTGAAATGCAGCTTTCCTCCTGGATTAGACAGCAGCTACTGATACCACAGCTCTGTCCCCTCCTTCGTCAGCTGCACTTCACCTCTGAGAAACACTAATGGAAGAGACAAATGGCACACTGAGTCCTAATAGATAAACTGTGCACTGGTTATCACCTCAGCCCCTCCTCGGAAATGGCAATGAGCCTGCCAGAGGATGCTTGGAGAGGCTGACACATCTGTCATGGAGAGGGATGCTCTCCACCGAGGGGACACTGCTGTGCTGCTGCTCACAAAGGATCTGTCTGGCCTCTGAATCTTCTGCTACATTTTTATCTGTTTCTGCATTGGTGCTTCCACATCCAGGCAGGTAAAATTATGTTAAAACTGTTTTGCCAATGTTAGAGTTTGACTGCCTGAAGAAGAAAACTAGGTCTCTCTTTCTGTGTAGGTCAAATTTCTACAAATCAATAATACTAGTTCAGCAAGAAGTAGACGTAATTAAAATCCAAATCCTGATCCTTTCCTTTACCTCTCCTCCCCTCCTCATTCCCCCCACTGAAAAAAAAAAATCAGGCACTTATGTTTCTACTTTCCAGATGTGAACAACTGGATTAAATTCTATGGAGAGCTTTTAAAATATCATAACAAGTCAATGGGTCACAGTCTTCACAGCATAAAGGAAAAAATTGCTAAGGCCTCATTACTGAGACAAAGCAACATGGCTGCAGCAGCTGCAAGGTCACAGAGATTGAAACAGAACCATGGAAAAGAAACCACAGCCACAAGAATGACAGCAGAAATTACTTGTAATTTTTCTTTTTTCCGTCATAGCAACTGGATAACTGCATTCCTTTCTATAGCGAAGCTGGCTCGATTTCTATACCAGCAATATTGTTTCCCTGGTCTGGGAATGAAAAGGTTTCCCCACCTCTGTGAAGACTTTTTGATATTTGAGTCAAGATCATCGAGAAGATTCAACAGTGCAAATAATGCTCTCTGAAACTTGTGAAGATCATTCACTGTGACAGTTATTCATGTTGAAAATAAAAGTGCCTAGGATGAAAGAACAAGATAGACAACACATGGGAGATGTTAGCCAGAAATTTCAAAAGCAGTTTTCCCTCACTAGCTTAGATTCTTCCTGCCAGTTCTGTGACAGGCAGCAAGATGAAAAAAGCCTATACTCTCAGCAGAAAAGTCTGATTTTCCTCCCCTCACCTCTTTTGAAGAGGCTAAATAAAGATAAGGCATGAGCGGCAGCCTTAAGGTCCAGAGCAAAGCTGCATGAACACCACAAAAAGCTTTGTGAAAAGGTATTTGAAGAGGAAGCATGAACTCAACATTTATGACTTTGGCTTTCTGAGAACAGTCTGAATAATAAAGTTGCCGATTTTGTCCATATAAATTCATTCGATAAATACTGGGTTTCTTTACATGACTAAGTATATAAATAATACTACGCTTTTTAAGTAAACCAGCATATATGATCAAATCTAAATGCAATTTTTTTCAATTAAAAATTAATTTATTTTCTAAAATCTAAGTACTAACATGCTCAGTTTTTCTGCTTTTTATACAGTGTCTGGGACTTAAAAACAAGAAAGGCATTTCATAAGACCTTGCATTGTGTTGTACTGAATAAGAGTAAGAAATACAAAATGCACAACTAACAGGTTCTTTTTAAAATTCTTTGGTTCCTCAACGAACTTCATATGAAATTCATATGAATGCTTGAATTCATATGAAAGTATAAAGGTACAAAAAGGTACCAAAAGTGTACCTTTCTTTATCTAGAAACGTTTCTTTCTAATAAGACAGTAAATTAATTAGATGAACAAATCACACTGCCTTTGAGTAACATTTTGCTGTATATTAACTTGCATTCAGTGAAGAAAGAAATAAATGTTTCTTGAATGTACTGGTTTCTGCAATGAAATTCTGTAATTACATACACCTAATATGTTTATTGTTACTAGCAATAAGAATTTAATGTAAAAAAAATTACACTTCACATCAATTAAATGTTGTTCTTTTTCAATCTAAACAACTCTACAACCCTATAATAGTTAACCCTGTTGAGAAGATATGTATAACAGCAACACTATTTCATACTAAGCGCTTTAATTTTTAAGAGACTTTCTTTTGGCTTTTACCTATACCCATTTTATGTGCTCACACAGGGTTGGAGAGCAGATGAAATGGTCTGGCTTAACTAATCTGCAGAGAGATCACTGAGCTTTTCCCATCTGAGAAAATAGTTTTTCTTTTAAAGGTAGAAAACAGACAAGAAATATTGTCCTTGGTGATTCTGCATTTAAAATACTAAAGCCTTTCTTATGATTATAATAAGAAGGCTTTCTTATTTTTTTCTCTAGGAGGCAGAAATCACCTACCAAGGTGATTTCTTAAATTTTAATTCAGGTTTTAAGCTAGTTACCCACATCCAAGGCCAGATCTGCACACGGGTCACAACTCACTGCCAGCAGCCAGACTCACTAGTATTTTACGCCTCTGTTATGATCTAAGGATTCATTATAATTTTTTTTAATCACACTTCTAAAATATAGAATACCGAGTAATTTTGCTACATACTCAACTCCATTAGCATGCTCATTCCTCAGAAATCTTTGATCATGTAAAACTGGTAACAGCTGGTTTACAGAAAATCAGCACCAATGGCACTAAATGAAGATAATTCACTGTCCATATCAGGCTTATTTTCAGAAGCATTTGATTCTTGATTAACCAACTTGTTCTTGCTATGCATCATCCATGCTTAGCCATTAAGATGTTCAATGTTCTCCAGGATACAAGGTCAGGAAAAGTGGCATGTGGCAATGTGATATGCTTGCTGAGCCTCCAGCAAGGGATGGAAATGAAGCAATACCTAAGATTTATTCATATTTTCATGGTAACAAATGTGAACTGCATGTATCTGCTGGCAGGTAATTTAAGTGGAGACAGATAGCTATGGGGCAAAGTAGAGCATCCTACTGTGGAGTCACATATAGCTCTTCTGATACAGGAGCTCAGTCTTTAACCTTATCCAACTTAATCTGGCTTATCTTTTAAAAACTTGGACAAGAAATAGGATAATGAGATACAAAAGGAGCCCCTTTTTAATTGTAAGGGTTGTACTGTGTTACATTTTCTACATTTACTACTTAAAATTAGAAGGACACCTGAGTATGATCCAACAGCATCTGTACAAGTGTAACAACCATAAGTGCATAGCTGACTGTTCACTGAAACTGGGGGATAAAGATACTTAACAATTTTTTAATTGTTAATAGAAATTGAATTGAGATCTAGGGAAATATGTCTCTGATGCAGAGTTAGTCCCAAATAATGCTAAGAACATGAGAAAAAACAATACATTTCTGGCAGAAAGCTTGCTCGTAACACAATCACTACACAGAACATTGTTTAGAGATTTTTGAACAATCAGCTTTGATTTAAAAATACCAGTAAATGTCAGTTCTGTATGAGACACATATGTTAGTGTTTTACCCTGTGGCAATAATTTGAAGTCCTACAAGACTAGAATTCAACCAGTCCTATAAGACTAGAATTCAATCTATAAAAGAAACATTTATTGTTCAGCGTAAAGGTAACATTTGTTATCCTTCTACTTCAGCAAGGTGTATCCTGAGAATAATACAATCACACAGAAAATTAAACTGGCCTGGTATTTTGATTTACTTTCTAAATTTGTGAATTAACTTTCAAATACTATATTTTCAGGAGTGCTTTTGCACCTATTGTGTCACTTGGGATTGAATTCAGGTCTGGCACTAGCAAGCAAATACCACAGACATCAGTTCAGGAATAAGTTTAGGGTCAAATTTCAATTTGATGTGGATGCTAATCTTTAAATCAACCTCATGCTAAGCCACTGGGAGAGCAGGAAGAAGTTTGTTACTACACTACAGAAAACCAGTATTGCTCTGGCCTTGTTTCCAAATTAATTCCCTTTTTCACTAATGACATACTCTTCAATCCCATGCTAAAAATATTTTCTTTACATGTATGCTTTTCCCTTTTTGAATTAACTTTTCACCTGTTTTCTGCATGTTAGAGTAGTAGAGTTAAGCTAAAATATTATCTCATGTCGATATTTTTATTAAGAGAACCAAAAATGTCATGTGAGATTGTGAACACTTGTGGTTGAGCTCTGGCAGATGTTTTTATATCTTAGACCAAAAAACTCATAGGAAGGTCATTAACCGAACCAACCACTTTTAAGCAACTTGCTTCCATATGTCTGATGCAGGAAAACTTTATGACAATGTTGGAAAGTTATTCTTACTTGGCTCTCTTCATCTTCAGCAGAAAGTACTGACTGCAGATCCATGAAGCTCAAACTTACATTGAGCTGCCAGCAGTGGGATATAGTTGAGCCAGTAGCACAAAGAGAGGCTATTCTTACTTTCAGCTCTGTGAAGAATCAGCTGGAATCCTTCCTCTGACTCTTGATTGCTCTGACATTTAAAGGATATTTACCACTTTCTTGACAAAACTCTTTAAGACTGACAATACACCATATCTATAGCAAGTGCTTAGGATCCAAAAATTCACTGACTGAAATAATACTGAACAAGTATTAAGTGACCCTTTAAATTTCTTTCCTATTGAAATAATTATTTTTACAGATTTTCTCACAACTCACAAGATACATGCCAATGTCTTGAGGTACTGAAGTTTTAGAGTTCTGTATCTAATAGTGTTCCTATTCAGTGTTAAACTGAATTTCTGGTATATTGAAGTTTGACCTTTCATTACAAGATCCCCGAGCTGAGTACAGATCAGATTATAGGATATGAATCAAACTTCTGATTTCCTTCAACAGCATTAATCTCAGATTTGTCTTTAAGGTGACAGAGCAGTTACAGAGAAAAGACTTGATTGTATACATCTTAAACAAAAACCTTCTTTCCTGAAACAAAATGGTGTCTAATAACTGGCTGGTAAAGGCAAGCACATGCCTTAAGGCAACGTCAAAAACGTTCAGTAAAATTTTGTGTCTCCACTAGAGTTTAATCTGATTAAAAATGGTTGCCTTGGATTTAGAGTTATACACTAACTACCACCAGTAGATGCATGAATGTCAAGTGAATTGAAAAAATCTTTTAATAATATCTTTTAAGTCCTTTTCTTCACACAGAGTTATTCTGCTCACTGTCAGCTTTCCAGCAAGAGAAAAATGTCCTTGCTTTAACCTTGGGCGGTCAGCTATTTTCCCTGTACTCAATAGACAGCTGGATTGCAGTGCTGAAGAAAGAGAAGGAAAAGGTCCATTGGCAGCAACCCTAATTTATCAGAACAGTGAGAACTCTCATTGGGGGAAATGGACGGCAGCCATCAGCACCAAGCTAAACAGTATCAGCTAAATCTGCAACTTCACTTTAGCACCAAGCACAGAGGTTGTACTCCTATCAACAGTTAGGCAGATAAAAAGGATGAGGGAAAATAGCAAGCATATGTCTTAGCAAATACAATGTGATCACATTTCTGCTAAGTATCTGGGTGGAAAGCTGTAACTGAGAGAATTTCACAAGAATATTCAGGCTGCTTCTGTTCCAGCTTTTCCAGCTCTCCAATTATATTTCCTTTCCTCTTCCTAATTTTCATTCATCACCATTTTTTTTTTTTTGTTGCTAGTCAAAAGTAGTTTGTCTGGTTTGGTTTTTTTCAACAAAATAATAAGAGGTTGAGAAGAAATTTTCCCAAGTATTTCAATACATTATAAACAGCTCTAGTAATTTCCAGGCTGATGGTCAAATAGGTACATCTGGTCTTCTCTCAGATATCAATCTTTTCAATTTCATGCATCCTTGCTGTAAACCACCATTCCAAGTAAATAATAAATGAATGCATTTGCCATCAGGAAGAAGTGGTATAATCCTGAACTATGGAAACTGTAGAACAGATAAGTAAAATGCAACACCACAGAAATATTTTGTGTCCTCAATATTATCACCCATAAGAAGATGTTTATCTTTGTAAATTTTAGAACAACGGAAGAAATTAGAAATGTTGTAGGGAAAACAATTTGTTTTGCTCTTGAGAAATAGCTAACTTATTGAAGTAAACTTATGTTCTTCAGGGGAAAGTATGCAGATACACTTGGTAGAAACAGAACTCTTCATAAATCCAAAGACTGGATAAAAATTAGTTCCAAACTTGAAAATCTCAAATATGGTAATTTTAAAATTGATTCATTACAGAGTTAAAATCTTCTATTCTTTGGATCTCTGTGCATCTCAGCTAGTAATCTTCTTCCCCTAATGCTTTTATAATTAGAGCTGGCTCATTAGGGAGCCACCTTTTCTGCATGCCAAAAGGACTTGGCACCTTGGGGCATCGGCTGTGTGTTCACAGTTATTAGAGTCACTATTCTGGAAACAACAGACTCCAGCTGCAACACAGATAATGCTGATTCTATTTAATGTGTTGGTTCTATTTATGTGATAATAGTATAAATCCATAGCAATGGGAATATTAGAAAAATACCTCTACATTATCCATGTCTGTCTTCCTCTGCCAGTGTCAGCCATCACAGTCATTCATTCCTAATTCAGTGTTACTCCAAGAGCTGGGTTTCATAGGCAAGAAGGGCCAAATCAACTGAAAACTCTCGAGGCCGTAGAAATCCCTTTAACCAAAATACCAAAGAATCAAGGTTTTCATATTTGACATTAGGAAAACTATTGACTTGTCTTGGTCTGAGGTCTTAAGTGTCCCAGTCACTTGCAATGTAGGAGTATGGCACATACACTAGTGTATGTATAATACCATACAGGGTAATATCTTTGAAATAAAACTAGCTGATATGAGGTATTCACTGTTTCTGTGGAGGTTTGTGCAACAAACCAGAATCTCCTAAAATGAACAAAAATGTATCTGGGAAAAAAAAATTATATTCACCCTAGATTTCGGAAAAGAGAAAGAATATTGTCCTCATCTTCCTGGCTATACTCCAATTTCACTGTAAATTTATTGCCATTTCCCATGCCTTCTTGATACTAAAATACTATTGACGCTTTTTATTTCTCTGGCTCTTTCTTTCTCATTGCTCTTTTAGCCTTGCTAACAGGGTGTAATTATTCAGATGAGTTTTAATCTTGTAAAGTATAGCCATAGTCTGGATGCAAACCAAAAGTAAAGCAATGTTCGAGAAGTGTAAATTAAATGTTTTCCATCCACTAACTGATAAAGAACAATAGCCCTGTGCTAATGGCAGTCAGTCATGTGATTTACAATCCCCACAAACAATCTTGTTAGGGCATTTTTGTTGTGTGTTTGTTGAGGGTTTTGGTTTATTTCCTTCTATTCTTTTGCACTCCCAATCTGTATACCTAGCTCTTGAGAGTAAAAGGTAAAACCTGAGAGCAAACAGCTCCATAAAGAATGTCTCTTCTATACCTATCCTTCCTGCCAAGAGCATTTAAAAACACAAAACACAGTCTCTACAAAAATCTTTCTCTTATTTAAAAGAATATATTGAATGATGTTAACTGAAAATTGGCCAGAATAAATACTTGACCCAGTGACTATTTTCCTTTCTAAACATCCAAACCAAATAAAAGTTTGACAATAATTGTTTTGTTGATAACATACAAATAATAAAATTCCTCTTCTATTAAAAAATTATTGTACATTTTGGTGGGAAAAATTTCTGATTCTTAACCGTAACAATCCCCTTTATAATTTTTTATATAACTATTTTTATAGAGTTTCACTCTACAAAGTTAGACTTAAGAAATTTCCATCTTGCTCCAGTGCAGACAGTACTACTAGCACAAGCTTCAGGTGAATTCCATTAGGCACACTCAGATGGACTCACCACAAATTTAGAAAAGTACAAAAGTGTAGGAACAAAATCTGCTTGTTTAAAATGTCACACAAGATGATAGTATCACCCTTGTAGGACATCCATGGTATCTCTGACAATCCCCCAGATTTTTCAATGCAGTTCTGTAGCTTGGAATCACAACATCAAGGCTTGATTTCACATGGAATCTTATAAAGTGTTTTTTAAGTACAGTGTGCATCTCAACTTTTTATAGGCAAAAGTTTAAAGATGTTACAAACAAGCAAACTCCAATTGTTTATAGCTTGCATTCCTATGAATTTAATAACATTTTAAAATCATTTATGATCATCAGTAGACATGACCTTTTGAATTTTGACTGCTGGACAGACAGCTGCCTCCTAAATGGAAGAGGTCAAGCTGTCCCCTGTTGCATCCCTAGCTATCCCACAGACTTTTCAACTTTGCATCTGGAAATCAGTCTGTGTTCATTTCTTTAAGCAGTGTGGCCATCAGGCCTTATTCTGAGATATGAAGCACTGTCAGAAATACCATCTTAAGCATTGTCCAGACCCTTTCTACGACTGCCCATTTATTTCCATTGCTCTGTAGTGTTTAACTGCAGTTAACTGCAACTCAGTCATGCCAACCAGCCACATCTGAGCCTGTAGAGTAAACCAGATGAGTAACCTGAGAACAGAATTTATTAAATAATACCTATGATATTTTTTTTCATCCCGAGGTGTTTTACTACACAACTCTACAAACAATTGTGTTGGCACTGCTGAAGAGGTAGCAACACAGGAGTGTTGTGGATGTTAATGAGGTAATAGATATTGCCTGAGCTAGTATTCCAAATAATACCTCTGATCACCAAAATGTGTGGGATGACCTATCTGGAGAAGTAAATAGATACATAAGTACCAGAAGGGCAGAAGATGAGCAGTCAAATCTGTGAGAAGGAGAATAAAAAGGCAAGGACATTTGCAAAGAAGAAATAGAACAAGGAAGAAGAAACAAGACAAAAAAGATTATATTTTTTTTCTCCTTTTATGGCAAAAGAACATCCCTTAGCATGTGTGTGTCATGCTAATACATGAGAAGTCACATTAGCATCTGTAGATTTGCAGAATTAAAGGGAGACACTTGTTTAAGGACCCTCTTGAAACAAAGTCACAGTTAGCACCTATGTTTAGAAAATGGAATATAATGCTACACTCCTTTTTCTACCTAAACTGGTTCCTAAGGAAATTACACAGGCATTTTACATTAGATTTGTTTATTTCTTAAAGGCTCAATGTTTGAAGCTGCAATAGAAAATTCACAGTTCCTACTTTGAGGAGTATCTTTTTTAGAAAAAACAGAAGACACAATGTACCAGTTTTTCTGTAATAAAGGTCGGATCCCCCATTAGCCTGTAACGCTGTAATTTATTATTGAACACTTAAAGGTACTGTTGATGGAATGTACTACAATAATAGCATAGCTGGAAAAGAGTTCTACTTCTTTTTCAGGATAATTTATTCCATATTGGGCCAACTGGAAAGCTTTTCAAATACTGTCAGCACCATTAGCTCTTTTCTGTTGAGGCGAAAGCAGGAGTATTGGATGTGTATTGATTTGATGTTATTCTGAGACTGCACAAGATTTGGAAGCTGGACAGAACTAGATATGTGGGTGTACCAGGAAAAAAAGAAAAAACAACTAAAAAGCCACTAATCCACACCAAAGCAATGCAGAAAGCTTATCCGGGGTCTGAATGCAATTTGATTGGGGATTTCTTATCAGCATATTGATTTAATTCTTATTTATTTATCTGGATGAAAGGTCCATTGATGTTCAAAAACAAACCAAAAAAACCCAAATGAATGAGAACCTACTATTATTTATATTTTATTCATTTTTTTGATATGCGGTCTCTTTTATATTCAGACGTCTTCACAGAGGTATTCACCATTAGACTTTACTTGCAAAGAATATTTTCCAAGAATATTTGTTTTCTCAAGTATAGATTTTAGCTGTGGTTGCCTCATACACATTATGATCCTGCAGTGTTTATTTACTGATATGTTTAGGCTCAGCTAACATCATGCTGTGGGTGCACATATTAATCTCATCTAGATGTGCATATCAAGTAGTTTTTACAATTTATCGGTTTTCAGTGACAAGTTTCAGAAGATGGAGTCCCTTTGCACTGCACATACACACTTTGAAAAGAAATTATGCTGTTGAATAATAACACCTTGAGGAGTTTACTCTTAACCCAAACTATTTTGTGGATCTACTTTATAACACATCCCCACGAAGAGCTGTAACCAAACTGAGATGACAGCAAAGTGGAAGTCCTGTCTGAATGATTCCAGTAACCAACCAAAGCCTCTCACATCAGTTCTTCCCTTGAAAGAGAGGATACCATCAGACAGTGACAAGATCATCAGGCCTTCCTTCCAGTCATAGTCACCTGCTGGCTAGTCAAACACATAGGATGAAGATAGGTCTGCAGACATCATTTTTACATACAAAGGAAGATGGGAGATATATCAAAACATTCCACTAAAAATTCAGATATAAATCGGAAAGAAAATCTGGATCTGAATGGAATCCCTGGAAGGCTCCAAGAAAGAATTTGGCTATAAAAGCAAGCACATTTCCCTAGCAGTGGGATACTTCTGTGGAAGGCAGTCACAGAATAAGAGAGAATTACAACCCCCAACAGCCAGAAAGCAGCTAGCAGAGAATTGGACCTCATAAGATATGTTTTCGGTTTGATCTGTCACTGGGTAGATCATAATGGTGGGGTTTTATTTCACTTTGTTACCTATCTGAACAAAATTTTTGAGTTACATTTTTAGTATATATAATGTATAACATATAATGATAACATATTTTTACTGTATTATATCTTATAGTAGATTACCATAATATCCAAGCCAGTAGTTAGCATCAAACTATTCCTCACCCTGAATGGAATCTATAAAGGTCAGCTTCCAAATACCTCAGGATGTTCCCTGCTTTCCAGTATATTTTTTCTCTTCCAGCACAGAGAGAATACAGACCTGTTAAAGAGCAGTTTTTTCTAAGACAGGGGAGGAAGAAAAATAGCAAGAGAGAGGCATCTCTAACGTCCTAAAATCTCAAGGCAAGTTGAAGTAGACTAGATGCTTCTTTAGAGAAGTAACTCTGATTCATGCAACTATTAATACTGCTTCAGTAATGAAAACTTACTGTAATAAATATCCATCAGCATTTCAATCATAATTTTATCTTTGCAAAGCCAGCCTCATCACATGCTTTTTATTTTTATTTGATCACTAGTGCAGAATCTGGCCCGTATAAGGAAGATCAGCTTTTCTTATTGACAGACAAATGAGCTGTCAGGAAATTCTCAGTCCTATCAGAAATGACATCTTGATTTGTTCGTCATTATAGTTAAACAAGAAGTTCAGAGGTTTGGTGGACAAAAGAAAGCATGTTCAGCACTTTACATTAAGGACCTAGCATGCAAGAAAGACATTAAAAATTAAGCGTGAAGCAGGAACATGAATTTCACCAGAGTATTCCCGGTACATTTTCAAAAAAACCCAGGGATATCGGATTTTGAAAACCAGCCAAAACTAGATGTTTATGACTGTTCTGTTTATTTAACTTTCAGGAGCTCTTACTAAAAGTATCCTATAGAGTTGAATTTACTTCTTTACCTGCTTTATTGAAGAGTCAGTTTTCACTTTTAAATGAAATTTGACTTTTCTGTCCGTGTTACAGTAAACAGCCTTGACTGCTGTCAGGCAAATAAAAAAAAAAAATCATACACAGATTTTTTTAAATGGGCTTCAAAACTGTCAGACAGTATTTTGCATCTTTACCCAATTTAAGCATTTTGCTGAAACAGTCAGAAAGGAAAGCTCTGCATCTTTCATGCCACTTCCATGAGGGTTTTAGAGACTTAAAGACCACATAGTGAGAAATTGATAGCTGGTTAACAACCATGCAGGGTGATATTTTTCTAACTTGATGGCCCATCAAATATATATTCATCTATTTTACATATCTCAACCCCTACAGGCATGAAGCAGAATATGAGCCAAAGGTCACTGATCTCAACAGGTGCATTTCATTCACTGAAATGGTTTTGGACATGACTCAGAATGAGCACTGGTTCACTCTTTTGCTGATGTTGCAGTTTCAAATGTAGAAAGCCATATTAGATTACCAATTTTGAAAAGGAGGAAAGGGGATCCTGTAGGTTGTAGCTCCAATTTACTTTTTTCAAATAGCTTTTCTATAAAATTTTATAAAATTTGATACACTAAGCTGATTTTATACTCTAAACTTACATTTCCATAATTAACAAGCATAGACCTACGTGAGATTGCTACCTATGCAATATCACACATACCCATGGGACCTGAAACAGAAATATACGGATAACGGGGTATGGATTTATTGACATCAAAGAGAGCCATGTCATTAATGTAGGCAATATCACCATGGCTCCTTTTAATCTAAAGTTAGACCAGAAGCATAACAAAACAATGAGAGAATGTCATCGGACAACAATGGTAAGGAAGCAGTCCTACTACTGTTTGGAATACATTGCTGCAGAAAACAGTATTGTTTTAAATCCCACTGCAAGTCTACAGCAATTTCTATTTATTACTTAATTTGCAATCCTAAATTGATAACATTCTTCTGTGATATCACAATATTAAACACCGTGCTCTAATAAACTAGACATTTTTATTATTTTGTCCAGTTATATTATTCATATAACTTACTGTATGTAAACATGCTGAGGATTTTTTTATATATTGCCTCAGAATTTAAACTACAGTCAAACAAAGGAATCTATTTTTTAGGTTCAATACTATGTGGTTTGGGCCCCTGGCACTTGGTAGAATTGCACCAGATCAAATATATCTTCTCCTTCAATAAAAAAAACAACACTTAGACAAAGCTGCAACTAGAAACCTGTGAGTACTTTGGTCTTTCAAATGGCTCCTCCCTAAAAGAACTGGACTTATACATAGTTAATTAACTTTTTGCTTTATCACACTGCCAGGAATAACATCTTCCCAAGCACAGAAATAGACTGTTACAAGTACATTATCAAATGCTACAACCTTTCATCCTAACCAAAGATGTATTAAAAAAGAAAGTGAAACTATGATTTGTTAGAATAGTATTGCTAAAATTTTAGATAAATCTGAAGGAGAAGTCGGGTAGATGTTTGGTAGAACTAAATAGAACAAGTGATAAATAGAAAGGAAACTCTCTATGAGTGGGAAACTGGATGGACGTCACTGTCTGTGCATGAGCTGGCGAGCTGTCTTGAAAAACAGAATGAATTTCAGTAGTTCCCCTGGTAGTTCTGTAAACAAATGTACAATAATTAGCTATGCATATCTGAAGAAAGAAAAATAATATCTTTTTCAAAACCAAAGATCACATAGATAAGTTGATGGCTTTCTGACAGCAGATTACCAGCAAACAGCAAAACTAATTTCTGATATATGCTTAATCGCAGTTTCATCATGTTTATTCATCATACAAACTTTAAAAAAAAAAATCAAAGCATGAAATATTTTGTACATGGGGGATGAACATTTTTCTGACCATTTTTGAAAAAATGAATTCATTATGCAAATGCACAATCACATGTTTGGCACAAGGAATTTACTCATTTCCTTAGCTTGTCACATTGTGCAATTTGTTTTTCCATGCAGACTTCTGTTTATTATTAATAATAAATAAATCAAAAGTTCTGTTTTGTGAATGTCTTGCAGCTGGCACTTCAAAAATCTAAAATGCCAATAACTATCAAGTATTGCAGATACGCCTTAGTGAGAACATTCCAACTGTTTTGGTCATACTGTAATTTTTGCTTCAGAAATATGGTTTTAATAGGGTTTTACTAGGGAAAATGTTCAGTGGAAATGCTTGAATTTTTTTAACCTCAGACTTGAAATTACAAAGCAAATGTGGGAAAATAGGTGGAATCTATGTTGCTAAACACTCCCCATAAAGTTCACACTCTTGAGATTATTTCTAGAACGGCACAAATATTCTCGCAAGTGAAATAATATTTCTTTGTTCCATGTTAATCAAAAACCTCCAAGGGAAGCATTTTCTACACATGAAGGAAGGAGGAAAGATCTTTGTAAAACATCAGCCACTCCATAAATCAGACAATGCTATGGTATTATGGAGAAGAAGAGTCACCCTAATTGCAAGCATATTAGAGAAAAGGAGATAGAGATCTTCTAAAGGTTGCATGGGCCCATCTTTAAATTTTCTTGGATCTTTCAAACAAACTGCACATGTGCCCACTTTCAAAATGTGATTTTCAGCTCTTCAGAACATTTTCCACCGACTGAAATATAAAGCTATCTTTTTGCTCTGGAATCTTTTTTCTTATCATAAAATCTTAAAACATGAAGTTGGAAGGGAAACAAAAAGGTCATTCATTAAGCTCTTTACCTCCACCAAGCAGGATCAAACTGCATGTCAGATGTTCCTGGCAGATAAACACTTTTCTAACTTCACTGTTCAGGCCCTTTGTAATGAAAGCCTTTTCCAAGAATCTATCCCAATACTTATTTAAGCTTATGACCAGCCATCACATTCTGCTAAAAAATCTAACAGAAATCTTTCATGGCACAGCTAATTAATTTCTTCTTGTTTTACCCAGCTTTAGTGGAAACATTTTTCTTATGTGAAGACTTAACATGCTTCTTTCTAGCCTCCTTCCAGATTCAGCAATGTTTTCCCAGTTTCACGGGTTCTGATCACTTCAGCTGCTCAGCCACTGACCATCTCCAAGAGCCCATGCCTGCAGAAAGAGTGGTGTCCCAAGGCTGACCCCACAAACCAGCTCCAAGGCTCTCCCACCTCTGATGGAAGGCAATGTGTGCCCTGTCACACCCCCAGCACTCCCCACTGACAGTTCTCAGCATGCCAGTGTGATCCAGGCTCGTGTGTGGTCACTGGCAGCCAAACTGACCTCTTCCAAAGAGGTTCTGTCCTGTGCCTGAGGGGCAATGCCATGATCCTCCCTCATCCTCCCCACACCAGGGCTCATCTCAAAGTCCAACCCCTGCCTGAAAGTACTTGCTGGTCCTCCCAGGAGGATGTGCTTACAAAGATAATAAGAACACTCTCTAATACACTATCCAGATAGCTAATTAAAACAGTTGACAATGGACCAGAGAAAACTGCTGAGTGTAGTCTTTAAGTCTGAATTCATCTTCTAATGATTCATCTTATGTCCAGATTGTATCTCCTTTGCTTATGAAAATATCCACAGCTCTAATGTAACAACATTTAGTAACATAACAACATTTAATACCTTTTCTGTATTGTACTGACAATACTGACAGATACAATATTGTACTGACAAGGGGTATTAGCCAGTCCTGGGTGAAAATTAATTAGATTTAATGTGTTTTTGACAGGTCTGTATTGACTATAACGTACCTCCTTTTGTTACTCTTTTTCAAATTATTTACAAATATTTCACTAAATTTTTAGTTCCAGTATTTTTCCATGCATTGAAGCAAAGCTAACTCATCAATAATAACTCTTTTTCAGGCCATTTAAAGGCAGACACTAGCTTTATAATTTTCGTAGAATATGCTGAGTTGTTAGGGACACAGCAGGATCATCAAGTTCAACTCCTGGCCCTGCACAGGACACCCCATGGGTCACACCTTGTGCCTGAGAGCATTGTCCAAACATTTCGTGAGCTCAAACAAGAGTTTGATGCTCTGACCACTTCCCTGGAGAGCCTATTCCAGTGCCCAACCACCCCCATGCACAAAAAGCTTCTCCTCATATGTAACCTAAACCTTCCCTGACTCATCATCATGCCATTTCCTGCAGTCCTGTCACTGCTCACAAGAGATCCTCTGGGAGTAATACCCAATGTCTCCCTGATATTTGGAAAAAAAAAACCCTCAGTTTTTTTGCTAAGCAAATTGCAAGTACTAGCAAATCCTCTGCTTGTATCTCCTGCCAATTAACTCTTCCTGTTCTATCAGATCATGTCAAAAAGAAATTATTTTTCACTTAAATCAGAATTACATATATGGACATAACTCTCTATATTCTACATAGCTACACATAACATTAATAAATTATTTTTAAAAAGTTTAAAATGTAAAACAATGATAATGATAACAATGATAATAGTTATGTTTTACAAGTTCCCAGGTAAAATGAAATTAGGAAAAGAAAGTATATTGGGAAAGAGGAATAAATTTGTAACACAGAAGAGGAAAACAGAAAAAAATCAGCATTAAAAAAAGGCAAAAAAAAGAGACCCCAACAAACCCAAAACAAACAACAATCAAAAAAACAACCAAAGAGAGATGAGAATAAGTAGAACAAACAAACTGTTCCTGAATCTGGATTTAAAATGTCTCTTCAATTTAATCATATTCGAGATTTATTCTTTAGGGTAAAGCTACTAAGAAAAATGTTCCAAACTGTATTAAAAATAATTTGAACAACTTCAAAAGTATTTAATTTCTTTTTGCAGCTTTGGCTAGTACATTATTTATCATTTGGATCACAATAAGACAAATTCCCCAAATTAGCACAGCTTCACCAAAACAGAGAAGAAAAACAAAGAAATATTTAAAGAAACCAAGGTCACTCTTTCTTATGTTCCTTGGCCACATATTGCTTCTGAATCCCTTACACCAGCAGAGCTGACAGAAATATTCTGCTTAGCTTCTCATTGGTTTACAAAATGTTTTCTTCTACTGGAGAACTAAGCCCTAAGTCTGTTCTTACTTTTTTCTTTGCTGCAGCAATATTTTAAATAAAGGGAATTATTATCTGAAATTAAGGAGACAGTCCAATTTACACTTAAAACATGACATGCAATAGAAATTTGACATACATATGTAACTATAATGATGCATAAAAACCCCCAGCTCTTTTCTGTATTTCAGGCATCACATACCATGACATCATCTCATACTCTTTTTGTGGAAAGCTTCCCTATAGATCCACAAAACATTACTAATACATTTAACTTATAACCTGCAATGTGTTTAAGGGTTGGGTTGGTGTGGGACTTTCTTTCACATCCCTCATGTTTTGTGGAAATTTCCATCAGTGCCGAAATAGTGTTTTGGTTTGTACAGCCCAACATCCATTGCACTTGGCAGGTCTTTAATGACCTTGCTGTTGATACTTTGAAGATCATCTGATGACTTCTGCAGAATGTGTGTGTTTCTCTGCATCCCAGAGGCAATGGGGATACAGAACCCTCTCTGGGGGTGCTCTGATGGTTCTGTACCATCCTCTCTCCTTGACACAGCAGCACCAAGCAGAGCAGAGTCTTATGCTGGATTCTTTTTCCCTTAGTTTTACTTATTCTATAAATAAGACAAGACAAAATCCAGCTCTTTAAAAGACCAGTTAAGAAAACATAAAACAGTAATTGGAAAATAGAGATCATGAAGTTAAACTGAAGTTCTCCTAGATCACATTTGCCAATCTGATAAACCATCATGGTTCCTCCCCTGCCACCAACGAATGTGAAAATAATGTCTGCAGAGAATAATTTATCTTGCTGTGATGAGAAAACTGATCAGCAAGTGCCCAGTAAAATTAAGAACACAAGTGAGATTTTTCAAGAAAGAAGTAAATAAAGCAATACAGAGGATATGAAGTTGCTGACACTGAATTTTTTCATCCAGCACTCCTTTCGGTTGAGCCAAAAAGCTATTTGCGGAAAAATAATAAATGCAGAAAGCCAAGTAATAAGTGTCATGTCATGGTGCTGTTACATTGCTTTTTTGTGTGAAGCAAAATCCTTTGCAAATGTTAGCTACAGTTCAGGAATCCTTTACAGAAATATTATTTCTAAACAAAATCTAGGGAGGGAAGAATAATATAGCACAGAAGTAAAACAATAAAAGGTCACACAGCAAGCCAGTGAAGGGACTGGTCACTCAGCCAGTCCACCTGGTCCTGAATTACACAGTGGTTTCCCCAAGATATCTCTGAGTGATATCAACAGTAGTATCACAAAGGAGAAAAACTAAAAGGAACCTTTCAGTCCTCATTTCTACCAAGGTTCTCCACTTTGGCATTCTGCAGAGGACTCTGGCAATGCTCATTTTGTCAATTCTTATATATTCACATTCCCCCTTCTTTATTTTCCATCTGTATCCCCTTCAATGAGGACTCACAGAGGAGGTGGGGGTGAAATCTTCAGGGGTATTGCCAGCAGCTTTTCAGATGGATGTTAACACAGTACTTGGGAGACTACTTGCAAAACTGAATGTAATAGAGATTTTTTAAAAAGATAGAAACAGTGAAATTAATATAATATCCACTGAAAAAAAATTTACGTTTACCAACAGGACTTCATTTAGCAACTTTCGCATGTTGTCTTACTCCTTACGTCAACTTGTGATTGGATGTTCTGCAAGTGGAATAACTTGCTGATAAAACAGGGGAGTTAGGACACTGGTCATCATGGCAGCAGTCACCGTGCCACTTGAGCACAGAGCCAGCACTGCTTGGGAAGAGCACGCTGTGTGCTGCTCAGCACTGGCTTGCTCCAAGCTTGACATCTCCTTCTTCCATCCAAGCCCAAAGGAAGAGGCTTTGAGTGAACGAGGAGCTGTGCACCAGCCGGACAGACTGAACCCCAGTCATTACGGAGAGCAGAAAACTGCCCCAGGATATGTGCCCACTCTTGTGAGTGCCTAACTCAGCTCCCACACAGATCTGGACATTGGACAGAGGACCTGCCATGGAGCTAGATGGGTTTTGGGGTGCTTACAGTGGCCAATCTAACTCATACTCCCAAATACAAACCAAAATGCAGCGGAAGGAAAGGATTACCATAAGATTCCCTTTGAGAGGATATGCTTGATCCAAGCAAAAAAGATAATACAAGCACATCATTAGACCCAGAGAAGCTCGAGATTAAATTGCACTAAAATCATATGAACTAGCATATTGGAAACATGGTAAAGAAATCCCAAAACTCTGTGATGGCAACATTTTACAATCAATTTAAGGTAATAAACTGTGGTGATTTTACATAGTAAGCTAGTAAGGCAAACAAATGCTTGAGGGCTGTCAGATGCACTTTATACTCTCTCCAATTTCAGATTCTACTGAGCTGGGTGCCTAAGGGAAACAAATCATTTTGCTGCCACAAAATTTTGATGAAACACGGTTCCTGTACTCCAAATTAACAAACAAGATACACAGCCTGTGATTACAAATCTTCTTTCTGGAATGACTCACACCACAGTTCCTCAAAGCCTATTACCCCCACAGTCTGTGACAAAGAGTCAGATAAAAATAGAACAACTTTTCTGTATTCCTTTAAATATAATTGCTTGGGTTTTTTTAAGGATCAGTGTAAACTTGCGTGTGTCTGAAAATTTAATTCTGGAGGAGGGAGGTCAAGGTAGGAAGATAGAAACAAATTTCTACTGCACACATACACTGTTATATACAATCTGTGTCATTTGACTGCAGACAAACATCGCACAGCATTAAAAATTATGCTAGTGATGGAAAATCACTAGAAGCTAATCATCTTTTAGAGTAGGTGGAAACTCCCACATCTGAACTGCATTAAATAGGATGAGATGGACCTCCACAATCTGCTCAAGTCTAGTCCTTGGGAACTCTCTTCTACCCCCTTTTATAGGAGCTGAAAATTGATGGGCCAATTTCCCAAGGGACATAAGCAGAAATAGTTCTCTACTTCCATCAAGATTTTAACAAATGAATGTCTGTTACATTTTCTAAAAGAAAAAAAAACTTAAAAACCACAAACCAACAACTAATCATCACATTTAGATTAGAAAACACTGAAATGAATGTTTATAGTTTATCAAATTGTTACAAGGACATAGCTTGCTATTTATGAAGTGCCAGATTTGTATAAATACAGAGATTTGGCAGTCATGAGGAGCAATCATTTCCCTTTTCTTCCCATTTCAGATCCTGACACGTTGGAGTGCTGACTGCTCAGGCTTCTTGTGGAAAGCTTGAACTAACTTTCACAATGAGATTCCTCCAGGATCAGACTGAAAAGCCATTGCCAAGTACTCTGCCTACTTACCCTCCGAAGTTCCTGCGGAGCTGCAGGGCTGCTCCAGAGAGCATATTTCACCCCAGCAGCCTCACACCAGGTCTCTCCCACCATAATTTCCAATGTAACCCTGGGCTTTGCCAGTGCCTCCTACCTGCGACACCCTGCTGGTCTGACAGCCCATGGAATAGGAACCCTTCCCACCAGCCAGAAAGTTCCACTCCTCTTCCTCTCTGTACAGTGGCAAGAAAAAGGTCGCGTTGTCCCACTAGGTACCTCAATAATTGCTGAGGTCGGGAGTCAGATCCCTCTCTCTCCAGGTTATGGGAGAAGGCATTTAAATGGACATTAAATAAATAAATAAATAGTCTCATTAATGCACTGCAGAAAGCCTGCTGGTTGTTTTTGTTTCTTTAAAGCTTACTATTGAATTGAGAGAAGGGAGGGCACTCCAGCCTTTATTATTCCCTGCCCCAGAAGCACCAGTGTGGGGAAATCAGCATTCCTGCAGAAAAGCACAAAAAACCTGTAGGACAAAGAAGACAATGGAAAAATACACTACAAAGAAACACATGTGATGTTTCCTGTAATTCCTAGGAAACCAAAAATGACAGTATCAAGTCAGATAGTGACTTCTCTTTGTGAAGTAGCACCCTTTAACATCAAGGGGCAGGAGTGCCAGCTTTGAGTTAGGATTTAGAAGGGGAAGCAGAGTCTGTGGCATAAGGGGAAAAGAATCATCCTGGCTTCTTTAAAGTCCATCCTTACTGAGCTTTTTATCAACAGACCACATTCTAAAAATAATGCAGCACATACGATCGCTATTAGAGAAAGGTAGAAAATAACCCTGACGTTAGCACATCCTGCTCAGAAAGTCATTCCTAGAGGTGCTAAATTTATTGTGTCATTGGACATTGGGGGGTCTTTTAATTAATCAGTAAAACACTGAGAATGTGAGAGTAATTATCAACAACCTGTGTGGCTTCAGTGCTTAGTTTCTTGGGTTGTTTTGATTTTTTTTCTTTTATCTTTTTTTTTCTCTTTTTTTCATAGACATCTTTAAATAAAATCAAATCCAAAATATATGGAAAGACATGAAAAGGAGTGAACTTACCTTCCAGGCACAGGTATTTTCTTAAATACAACAAATTTACTGATGACCTGACATTTTTGGTTTAAAAGCTACACAGCGTCAGGTTCCACGTGTTTCATTTGGAGTTTGCAATACATGCTTTAACAAATCCAGAGCTGGACTATAAACAATTCCAGAACAGCTAGTCCCAGACCCCTTAACACTGCCTTCACTGAAGTTTTAGTTTCCAGTCTACTTTGCTTTAAAATACATATATACATATATACATATGTATATGTATATATGTATGTGTGTATATATATGTCTGTGTGTATGTGTGTGTATATTTCCATTGAGTTGTAAACAGAAACCATTCTGGCAACAAGCTATGAAATGATCCTTGGATTTCAGAAGGTAAGGCTGATCATCCAATTAACTCAATTGAGAAATGCAGGGATATTGTACCAGTTCTACTTGAAAATCATAATGACAGATTAGATTCTCGAACTGGATATCTAGGTTGACTCTATAGGGGGAGGCACTTATAGGATGTGTTCAATCACAGTATTAAAATAATTTTCTGATTATGTTTTTGTTAGGATTTTGTTTTTCTTTTGTATTCTTTCAAGATTAAACTCATGGTTTTGGGGTCTTTTTGTTTGGTTTTTTTTTTTGTTTGTTTGGCTTTTTTGTTTATTTTTGTTGTTTGTTTTTGTTGGTTTTTTTTGCAAGTAGGGCATAGGTTTAAACAAACAGCTTTCTAGGTTAAAAACAGACTTGCAATATGCTTTAGGCTGAAATGGTGTTTCTTTTGCATCATTAAGTTCTGGTTGTAACAAAGGTGGCTTTAAAGGGTTGCCCTGAATGTGAGAGATTCTGGCAAAAATTAAAAAAAATTTTGTTGTGATATCCAGTTCCTGCTAAGAAGGATCCACAAAACAGACTGCGCAGAACTGACACAGATGAAATCTCTCTGAAAAAGCATTTGCTAGCTCAGCCAATGAGCTCTTCATGTTCCATGAGCTTCAAATGTTCTAAATACAGCATTTTCCTTCACTACTCTTAATCTTGAGAACAATTTATCCAAGGACCAGACTGTAGCAAAGGAGCTAAATCTTGAGAAGAGTCTATTTTTTATCACCCCTCTGACTTTTAGAATTCAGTTTGTTAAAGATTTTTTCTTTTTAATACACAGTCACAGAGAAACAACATTCAAATGCAAAAATAATTCCAATGCTCAATGGCAAATCGCCCATAAATGCAAGTGAAAAATAGACAAGGTCCAGCAAGTAGTTTCCATGGAATCAGTGAAAACTACTGATGTAGAAAATAAAATTCTGTTCCAAAAAATAAAGTCATTTTACCCAAGGGCATTGAAGACTTTGCTCATGCCAAAGAGCATCAGGAGGTGATGGACACACCATTCTGGGAAGTCCTGAGCAAGGACACAGTATCAAGTGGTAAGTCTGGGTGAGATAGAAATGTTTCAGGTTGTATTGGCTTTTAATTCCCATGAATCACCAAGAAGCTGATCTGTTATCAGCAGTAACAGCCTCTGTCCCTAAGAGAGGGGGACGATACAGGAAGCATATGCTCCAGGCTATTTATGAGGATGTTGCCAGAAACGGGTGTAACATTTTGAACATGGTGACCTGCACTTCTAGATTATAATTGTATGTGAAGTCATAAACTAGACAGAAAAGACATATAAGAGGGACATGGAAAGGAAACATAACGAAAACGATTAATACGTGATAGTTTCCAATCCATTATTTTCTCAGGAAAAGAATAAAACAGCATAGTGCAGAGTTCTTGGACTCCACCTTTTAGTTCCTTTAGTCAGGAACAACTATATTCAGCTCAAGTTTCTGAATTATTTATGGCAATGACAAACATCTCATCTAGCAGCAAAGTTATTTGCTCCTAGAGATAGCTGTGTGTCTCTGGCAAAGATTAGGGAATGATTGGGATACAAGAACTGCACTGATGGGCTCTGTGTCAACAGGGGCAGCCAATGCTTGCTTTCAGATACCTATGGACTGTACATCCACTTCTAGAATCACTCAGAACAGACTGTCAGTGAATTTGTGCCAATTTCTTCATTCTTAGGAAATAAGCTTCAATAACTTAAGACACTTAGAAGATGTAAGGTGGCTGAAATGCAATACCATTTAAGATACAGCTCACATTCTCCTCAGTTATATCAGACATACAAAAATATTTTAGTACAGTAGTCACTATCAATTTCCTTTGTCTTTACTCTGATACACCCCAGATCTACTTTTTCCATGGCTCCAGAGCTGTGGGTATTCAATGCCTGTGACCACAGCTTCTCAGGGTTTATTTTCTATATTAACCTTTTATTTATATCCATGTAAGAGAACTGACTATTGTACTAGATAGACTTTCTAATGACAGATGGGCCTCAACATTCAAATGCTAACATTTAGGTCTTTGCAGAAAACATTATTTTTTGCTTTTGTCGCAGATCAGCAGTGACCACAATGTAAAACAAAATAATTTAAAAAGTTGGATAGCAAAACCTGAAAGAGTCCGATCTACTTAAGAATGAGAAACATTTTAATAAACCTATGGAGATTTCTGGATGAATGTGTCACAATTAAAGTGCTCATTAGAGAGACATGGAATTCTCATCCATTCAACTTTCCATATAAAACTCTTTTCCTACTAAAATTGCCTTGATGTACCAGTAAAAAATCCAAAAGCTGTTACACAGCAGAAATGGCTGTGCATTTTTAACCAGATTGGATGACCAGTTGTCACTGCTGTCTGATCATATGGACTTCTGCATAGCAAAGCAGTTTGTCTTTGCCTAAGCACATTAAGCTACAATTTCAGTCATAAAACCACAAATAGCTTTGATGTGGTGTTTAGCAAAGGGGAGTTCTTTGTAAAGACCTTCATTTCAGTTACTTGCTGCAGAAGAAACAGATGGAATTCAATTTTTGCCCAACTGTTATGAACGATTAATATCTCTTCAGTCAATGCTGAGGGACTACAAAAGTGTGACAAAACAGTCAGAAGACCAAAATATAAAATATAATTCAACATGCAGGATAAATACAACCATCTCCTGATTTGTCTCCACCACAACTTTTTCACACAGAGTGGGACAGCAGCTTGCAAAAAACTAGTTTTAGATCTTTGCTGCGATAGTGTTCTGGCATAACAATTTCAATCCAATTAAAAGCCTGAATTCAAAGCCACTGAAATCAATCAGCACATCTCCTTTGATTTAAAAGGTTTTATTTGCCCCAAGAAATTTGATCTTCAGGTCTTTTCCATTCTCACAGATGGTCTTTGGTTTTAACCTTAGTTTTCTTGCCCTTTATACTGTTTTGCCATAAATGGTTTTTCTTCCAAGCCTTTCCTCTAACTAAAGATACAAACTTTCTTGTTTACTTCTTATGGTTGAAACTCATGCCTCATAGTTATTATAATTTTTTTAGAGGCTGGGATGGTATTGTAGCTTCTGGTATTGTCAGAGTGGCTGCAAGACCACTGGATGCTTTTCATATTACCTCTGAGAACCATTTGCATTAAATGCTGTTTACATTTTAAGTCATTTAAAAGGGGAGGGGGTCAGAATAAGCTAAAAAATATGTTCATAGTCTGTTTTCTCAGTGCTGAATCTTTCTCTGAAGCCACTTGGAAGTCTGCCGCTGATTTAAACAGGAGACTGATACAGCTCTAATCCATTTTTCTGAGATGTCCCTCCATTTTTTCTTTATCATCCTGATAATTTTCCAACATTCTCTTCTTCCACGCTAGAATAGAACATAAATCAGAAAACTTTCTCTTTGTTTTTTGTCACATGTTTTCCTGGAAAATTCATAGTGGGGATTTAAAGGAAGAAGATCAGCAATACATGCAAGATGTGTATACACATTTTTCTTTTGAACTCGCATCTAAGGTGGTCTTCAGTGCTCTATGATTTTCCTGTTGTATGCAGAGTGACTCATTTGGACTTTGGCACTGTTCAGTATTTTCCTGCTGTTTGAAAAGAGAAAGAAGTGAGTGTGAAGAGGCTGATGCAGACTGGCTCCATCTGCACTTCCTCACCGACTCCCAGGCTGTCACAAAGTCAAGGGCGGCTACGGTCCCCTTGTTCCAGCATCACTTGCTCTTAACAGGGCATTGTTTCCCTAAACACTATTATTGTTTCAGGTTGTCACTTGAAGGCGATGTTACATGTACAGTTACTTCAGAAATGATGGGTTGTTCTGCCCTCAAAAGCCATGTTTACTGCTTCACCCTTTGCAGAGCATGGCTGGCTGCCATTGCTGCTGGCTGCCCTTGGAGGAGAGCTGCAAAGAGCTCTTCGTCGACCTAGTGGCTCTTAAAGTTTGTATTTCCCCTTGTGTTCCAGGCTAAGCTGAGAAGTTTGCACAGCCACCTCCACCACTATAAAGAGGAACGCTAAGTTTCTGTATAAATTAAAGGATGTTTCACAGCTGAGGTTTGGAGGAGTCAGGAGCGGAAATTTCTGTGAAGCTACAGAAAGGTTTCTGTTGGGAGCAGACAATGAGAGCAAAAAGATTTTGTCGAATTGCTGTATAAATCATTAGTTAATTACAGGCCTTAATCATCTGCATATTGTAGAAAACAGCCGTGCTGCAAATCAGATCCCCTCAGCCAGCTCACAGACTGGCACAGAACTGAGAACTAAATGTATGGGTAGTTCATAATCATAATAATCTCTTTAATCTGGTGGCACTGCTGCACATAATGATATTCTGAAAGCAAATCTGATGCAACTGTAATAATACTAGGGAAAACAAAATACAGATGTTCCTAAAGTAAAGGAATTTATAAACAAATGTACATAACATTAAAAACTAAGATTAAAAAGAATTTACCATCTGCAATAACCTAGAAGAATAATAAATCTGACAACCTGAGCCAAACATTTAAAATGCATTTGTATATTTTCAGAACTGCTGTGCTGTTATGAGGAAAAAAAAAGGTCAAACTATCCTACATTCATCAACCTCTCTCATTATCCAAGGCTCTCACCACACTTGGCTCACAGGTGCCAGACCACAGCACAAGCCAGCAGTTGGAGTCCTTCACCCAAGGACTTTCAGCTGCTATGGAGCACCCATTATGGCAAATTTAGTTTTCTGACACTTACATTCATCCTCAGGGTAAAAAAAAAAAAAAAGAAAGAAAGCAAATTCAGATGACATAGAAGATAATAAAAAAAGAATTAAATTCAATTCCTATTCTGGGAGATTCAAAGAATGCTCAAAGTTCAACTTTATAAAGTTTCATCTACAAATGTTCTCATCCAATGTGGTGGGATCAGGGAGAATTCTTCCACTCATCTCAGAGGATTTTTTTTAATAGGGACACTCTTGCTCAGATTAAATTACTGCTGTGCAAATCTCATGCAGGTCATTATGAGCAGCCTTCTCATGATGCCATTTCTTTCCCTTTATTTTTGTTTAGCCGGTTATTTCTACTCAGCAGGGCTGTGTAGCCTATTGCATGATGCAGATATTAAATAAGTCTAAGAATTGTTTGCTCCCTACCACAGGGGTCTCTGTCACTGACAACTATAAAAAGGGTAACAATAAATGAGCAGTATCTGTGCACCACATTTAGTCAAAAAATCCCAGAGAACATTTAACTTGAATTAGTCATGTCCACAAAAAGTAGACTACTAAAAAAAAGCGTGCAGCCTACTGACCTACCGATGCAACTGAGCAGTGGAGTGGAAAGCTGTCAGTAAGACAACGAAAGGCAACAGAAGAACAAAACTTTTTTCCTTAAGTAACCACAAAACAAGCTTCTAGAACTGTACTAGTGATAAAAAGACATGAAACTACAGCTGCCAACCCAGCCAGCTGCTGGGAACACCCATGTGAGAGCAGGGCTGTGTGACAGCAGCTGTCTGCATCCTTACTGGGATGATCCCACTTGTCCTTGCAGCAGTGGCTGTGGGTTCTCTCACGCATGTTCTGCATTCTGCAGTCATCCTGCAAAACACAATGTGCTCCAGAGCCAAGGGGAAAGAAAAAAAATGTATGAATGCATTCACTACAGTGTTTTTCCTTGGACCAGGCTTCACAGGCTCAAAAAGAGATGGATTTATGGTTCCTGAATAGTTATGGCCCCCTCTGTTGAACTCAAAGCCAATAAACAGATGAAAACGTGTTGTATAATATAAAGAAGATGGAATATTGGCTTTCCAGAAGTGGAAGTATTTTGCACTTGGAGCAATTTCCAGGACCCTGCAGCACTGCAAATGTAGAGGTCCTGTGCCCAAAAGTCCTCTGTTCTCAGTTGCACTTGCTAGCCTGATCCAGGTGATACTTTGGTCAATGCAGAAGCTGTCGGTTTTCTTTATTGAAATACTCACTTCCATCTTCCCCCACTTTTATTGCGGCTCATGAAGTCTCTTTGTGTTTCCAGACTGCCATATCAGCTCATTTTTCATCATCTATTTAGATGTTTTATGTTTTATGGTAGGAAGCATCTGTTTGCTGTGAAGAATAGCTAATGAAACAGGCATCCCATCACTAACAGAGATCTGATTGTTACCCATTATTAATTAGAAAGATGAAACCTTGCTTTCCTTTTTTTTTTTAATAGAAAACGTGTTGCTGGCTTTTATTTTTGTTTGTGTTGCTTTTTTGTTTCGTTTTATTTTAAAGATCTCTAATGAGACAAATAGCACACCTTTGCTGAATGGCAGTAGAATGGTCTCTAGAGAAGAGCTTTCTCACCGTCTTCAAAAGCACATTTATATTCTTATACCACAGGGTATTATGTCTATAATATTCAGCAGGTGACAGGAATCCAAGTCCAACACCATAAATTGAACTGTTTTGTGAACCCTTCCTCTTGCCTAAATTTCTTTCCATCATCTCTTATAATCTAGAAGGCCTGATAATTAATTTTCAATTATAAAGAGGCACTGTATTCCTGAGGAAGTCAGGGTTTCTTTTCTGAGTAAAATAACTAGTAATGGGCAATAGGACAGATATCTGAATATAAATCGACTAGAAGACTAGTAGCAAGAGGAAAAAAAAGAAAGGAAAATAGGAAGTGTGGGGTGGGAGGGCAAAGGAAATATGTATTCTGGTCCAAATAACATGTCCCTGCAAATTTACACAGTCTAGCTGATTCACTAGAATTAGATTAACACAATATTGCTCATTTCCAAGTGCAAAGTCTGCGTGCAGAAAATGCTTAATGAAAATACTAGGAGGAAACTTGCTGAAGCAGTAAGACACAGATGGCCAGAATAAAGTACTGAAACACCACGGGAGTCAAGTTGTACTTGACTGAGTACAACTGGGGCTGAGATGAGATTTCCCTGTGCACTGATCTGCTCTGTAGAGGACAAAGAGTGACTATGCCTACTCTGGAGAAAAAAGGATATGTTAGAACAGCTATGTGCAGCAGATTTAGGGATGGAGATGTGCCAAAAGAAGTTTCAAAATCTCTTCCTCTTGCCAATAATGAGTAAGCAGATTGAGCATTTTAACATATAGATAGCATTCTACATGTAGGTAAAAGAAGAATGAAAAAAACCCCTCATCTCTGTATCAAAGACCCTGGGGACATGGAACACATCAATAAGCTATAGCGTGTTGCAGGATCTATACTGTCAAACCTTTGGGCATTCTTTGCAAATTAATAGCATGTCCCTGTCAAGATGAAAAAATTTCTTTTGCTCTCACTGGATATGAACAGGATTTAGGGATTGTTTTAAAATAAAGACTATTGTGAAGGAAGGGTGGGGTTAAGCATTAGGGAAATCAAAATCATCTCCTTGGCTTTACTTCAAAAAAATTTGGATTACATTGAGGCAAGTCATTCAGTGGATTGTTTCTTTATGTACTTAATACTGAGATTAGAATAATATTACTTTCTCCCTTCTCCTTTTTTTGACTTGTGTATTTCACTCCCTTGAAGACTGCGTTTTCTGCAATACTGGCTTCTCCTAGCATAAAAATTCTTACCGCTAAACTGAATTCTTTAGGAATCATAATTCTAACAAGAAGCATGTTTGTAAACCTATCATTTGCTAGTAGGTTAGCTGTAGAGAAGAAGAAAAATAGCCCATAGCTCACATCTATATTTAACATTTTTACATGAACACTGCTATTTCCATACAGAACTATCTGCAATATCATTAAATAATACCCTGAATGTAGATATTGCATATTTATCCTTACAGCAGGATGGAATGAGGCATTGTAGGTAATATAATGCAAGAATGGTTTTAGATTATAGACACTCATATTAAAGATTTAAATAGATCCCTGAAGTCAAAGTTGATAAGTAAGTTTGCCCTGCCATAACTCTTGAACACAAGGTACATTTACTGCCACTTCAGTGCAACAGGTATCACCCTTTAATGCCATTTTAGGCTATTGGATGCCATTTTTCAACTATGACCAGCGAAATAAGGTCTGAGGCAGGCAGAGAAGAAACAGCACATTTACTTCAAAATGGAGAAGTAGAGACAAGACAAAGTGTTTGAGCAGCACTTTCTAAATAGCAGTCTGTAGCACCTGCCATCAGCACATTTGCAAATGTGCTCCTGAGCAAGGGAAGATAGTACATTGTCACAAATTACTTACATGCTTTATGTCAGAAGCACCTTAATTAAGCCATTTTTAAGTGGGTGGCATTTCAATATTAAACATTTTTATTTACTACACAGAGAAAAATACTTTTGTTTCATACATGTAGACATCAATATCCAAGAAACATTTTAGAAGTTTCAAATGAGACAAACTTTCTGAAGCTTTCTTGTCAGTTTTGTCAAGAAGTTATTCAGAAATAACTTGTGATATTCAAAATCCTGTGAAAGTCACTGCTCCACTACATTCAAAAGACTTCTCTTCCCAACACTAAATTAAATCCTATATTCACATACCTATTCTGGGTGCTGCAGATGAATGATATTTCATCACAGAAACTTTCATAAGGTAAGTTCTACAGCCTTACAGATTTAAATTGGACACAGTTAAAATGAAACATGGAATTAAACTAATAATCCATACTTGATTGGATTTTGGAGAATTGCAGAATTTTACAACTGTTTTATTCACCATGCTGAGCTATCAAGTGCTAGACCATAGAATATGCTGGGGACCGTCAGCTTTGTAATCAAGCATCCAGACACACAATCCCAGACACTGACAATACATATGTGCCTTTATGATCCATGATTTAGGTCGCATTCAAACCCCAGCAAAGTTTGTAATCAGCCTCTTGTCAGTACTGGCATACACTCAGCTAGCTGAAACCTCTGTCAGCATGAATGAGGTCAAGTGCTTAATAAATGTAACAGACAGAAAAGTAGCATTTAAGGAGATTTAAAGACGGATATATCTTTCTAAATCATAGAGCTATGTAGTTCATATTGAATTGGAAAAAGAGAAAGGTTCTGAGAAATTAACAGGATAAGCAAACACCAAATAAGGTTTTCAGTAGTGTAAAAATAATAATCTGTTTTAACAGGTTTGTCCTTCAAGATATCACCCTAGCCCAGTGCCCACTTTCTCACAAACTCAGTGCTCTGCTTGGCTACCTACAGGTCCTCCCACTCCCAGGGCTCTTCATGGTCTTTGCAAACACAGCTTCAACAAGCTTCACGTGTGCACTGCCTCAGTCCTTGGCTTTTCGTTGCTCTTTGGTTACATAAATACATGATCTTCAGATATGAAAGGAGCCTATGAAATCTATACCTAATATTAGGCACTTTAACAACATAAAGAATCTCTGTGGATGGGCATGTAAAAGCCAGGGACAGAATAAGACAGAAGTGTATGTAATTAACACATTGTAAAAGTGATGGTAAGTGGAGAATTTTGAGTTTCAATACCTAAGTCAAAATACCAGGTTTTCAGATGCAGACAAATAACTGGATAGTTGTCGCTGTTGAGCAGCTAGCAGAGAGAGAAGACCTCCGACTCAGTGTGGCATAAAAGATCTGTATTTTTTATTTTTCCAACTTATATAGACTTTTCAGAGGTCACTCAGATTGGTCAGTCCGAAACCTCCCCCTAAGCCTATTGGCCAGGCCCGAACTACGCACATCTCAAGAAACTGTTTTAATAACATCCAAACTTTATCTTTGTTTATAAAAACACAAGAAAAGAGAGAAAAATTCTCACGGTAAAGGTCTGTGCTAGCCACAGATAGTAATTATTATAATTAGATGAGCATATATAATCATTGATCCTGAACACATATCAATGCAAAATATGTGCACTTTTGTAATGATTAATGGTGCAGTTTCCTTGCTCCTCAAGGTAGCTCAAGCCTTTTTACTAACACTTCAAGTTCTAAGACAGATAAAGATTAAATCCGAGTCAACACTAAATAATTTCTACTGAAATACTGCTGAAAAGCCAAGGTTGCCAAAACTGCAACATTCAAATTCTTTTTATGATATTTATACATGAACCTTTCAGTTGTGGTGGAGCTCAGCATAACCTGCTGCTAACCACAGGTGCTGCAGCCACCAAGTCCCTGCAGGGCTGCCAGAAATGAGGATCTGCACTAGGATCAGTCTCAGATTTAACACACCACATCTGGCAGTAGGGGTGGTGAGAGCCCCCTCTACCAGACACAGAGGAGATGCCTGCCCCTAACAGAGATAACAGATACTCTGATGCATGACCTGCAAACCAAGAGCTGCCAGACAAGAAAGTCCAGTTGCCATCTCTCTGATAAAGAAGGAGGCCAGGGCTGCCTCTACCATCCCAGACAGCAGTGTTTGGCTGTGACAGCAAGCTGCATAGGAAAGTTCTTCCCACACATATCCTGAAACAGGATTTTTCAAGAAGGCCTGGCATCCACCAGAGACAGAAAGTTATGTTGCCTGAAATAACTGCTAGAAAAGTCAGCTTCATTAGTCCTTCTCAATGATTCATTCAGTAATGGTGCTGGGTTCTCCCTGGCATACAAACATCCTGTAACTGACTTGGAACAAAAAGTTACTATGGCACAGATTATTCTTATTATAGGCCCTTATTCTAAGTTCAAACTATTAGGTACAGTCCATGAAAATAACTCTGGGAACTGCTGCTCAGAATTAAAAATTGATTCAGTAAAAATTCTTGCTTCCTATGTCCAAGCACTTCTCGAATATAATTATAAACAGTTCATAGTGCTGTGACCACAGAAAATTGACTTTTAGAAGTAAACTAATTCAAGACCTTTTCTGGTCATGGATCACTGAATCCAGAATCATGCAATCCAATAAAGAAAATGATATACACCACTGAATGTGACTATACCACATAATAATAAAGACTACACTACTTTCTCCACTATTCATAAAACCTTCCTTTAAGTAGTCCCATATCCCAAGATAACATCAAGCAACTTGTTTTGTAACCTCTAATGAGAACACTTTTTATTTCCCCTTTTCCTTTGATTCAGATTTTTCTACTGAGAAAAAAATTTAGCATGATAATTTAAGTACAGATCAGGTTGGCTTCTTTTTAACTTGGTTTTGAGACTTCATCCCTTCTGCATAATGTGCATAGCTTATTTACAGCCAGGTACTCTCAGATATAGCTCAGAGGCTAAAAATATCTTGAAGACAAATTCCCCAATATGTGGCAAATTGAACAGCTTAAGACACACTCTCTGGTGGCTTTGAACAGACTGAGAGAACTGTGGTTTGAGCAGGAAAACTGAAGTTATTCTCCTACTGAAATGGTAGCATACAAAATATGTATCTCATAGTGAACCCCACCACTCCTGTTTAGATGTCCTTCAGTCAACTTTTAAAGACCATTTATCGAGGGAAGAGAATTAACCAAATTTAAGGACACATAAATAGGCTGAACAAACAAAATGAGATTGTACATCTGTCTGATGAGCTCGTCTTTCCTAAGGAGGAATAAGTGACTCCTGTCTCACATTCATCACATTCATCACTGCAAGGCACAATCACTCAGAGTTTTTCTAAATCATCATGGTCAACCAGCAAATAACAAACATGCTGTTCCGAGCCATGGCAATTCACAAGAGTTAACATTTGGACATTCATTTAGGTAGATGCAGAGGACGGAACAGGAATTCTTTAAACCACTTCTACCTTTGATAGTTGTATTCAGTTGGTCAATAAGACAGAAAAAAATTATTATTATTATTAAATCACTGTTTTCTGTTGGCTGGCTTCTGACAAGCTTGTTCTGTTCAGTATTGCTGTTCTCCAAGTTCCCATATTTCCATTATTATTTTGCCCCTCTACAATATCTTTTTTTTTTTCTGGATACCCTGGGAAATGTCTGGATTCTGCATGATTAAAGTTAATGGGAGCTTTGCCATCAGCTTCACTAAATATGGGATAATGCTCTGTGCCAAATTCCATAAACCTTCTAGTAAGCCACAACACCTGTCTTCCTTCTCCCATGCCCCGTTTCTCTTCATTGAACATTTTTTCTCTGCTCTGACACTTATTAATCCATGCACTCTATCCAATCAATCATATTCATCTTTCTTCACCAGTTATGTTGTTGTAGCTCTGTGGCTGAAATTACTAGGGCAGTGTGAACTCACTTATAAAAGTGCTACTTTACATATTGCCAAAATAATGTCAGTGTATCACAGAACACCAGTCTAAAATGGTATGCAATACCTTTTCATGCATCTTGATCTGATTTTAATTTAACTTTCAGTCCCACTTGGAAAATCACCACCCTATACATTTATTTCTAAAATGTTCTTATACCCAAGTGTTAAATCTTTGTCATTGTTCAGCTTGTGGAATTACAATCTCCCCTTCCTAGGAAATGTAATGAACATGCTTTATTACTTCTGCCAAAATTTTTCAACATTTAAACTTTAGCAGTTCTTCATTCCTTGTGCTAAAACCTTTCCCGGAATTTTTAGTTTAACTCCTCCTGAGCTTAGTTAAAGATATGTGTTCTAAAAACACCTATTGAGACAAGCAGAACAAGTGGAACTGTCTAAGGAAAGCACAGAGCTTCAGCTTTAGAATAATAGTGACTAAGCAGAGCAGAAGCAAAGACGATCATTTGGGAATGATCACTCGGGTCAACAGTCTCAAATACGGATTAATCATGGGGGGAAGGAACAAAAAAAAAAAAAGGCACTTTGGGAACAGTTGGCTTCTTATTGAAGCAAGGCCTACTACCCTGTCCCTTTAGCATATTCTCTCATTTGTTAAGACCTTTCATTAGTTGTGTGAATGTAATCCACTACTTCATCTCCAAAATGTGAGACAGGCCAAGCAGCAGGTGAAGGACATCCTTTATTCAGTTCTGTCTGACTTTGACTTTATTAGAGTGATACATCATTCAGGATTCAAATTAATGTCTACCCCAAGAGACGTATTGTATGGCTCGATATTTACTCTAAGTGTTGTTTGAATTTGCTGTCTACAGAAACAAAGTGCAATGCCATTATCAGAAAATTTATTTTCTCCTACTAGAGACTGCTCTGTGAAAGCCAGGCTTCTGCTCCTGGTAGTTAATAAGATGTAAATTTTTTGCCCTCCCACATTTTTCTTGGGGAAAAAAATAAAGCCTGAGCAGCTACAGTACTAAGTAAATAGCAAACTATTATACGTTTATTCAAAATCTAGCTAAACGCACACAGTTCAGAGTGCAACTGTTAAATGCCTATAGCTCACTCCCTGTATCATAAGAAGTTAGAACACTGCCTAGGAGAGGCAATGACATAAAATATTTCACAATAGTACCACTGGAAATGATTTTACACCTTTATCATTAATTCCCAAATGCAGAATCAATCAGGTTAATCCACTCCAACATCAGCACAAGGTTGCTGGGGTGTCTGGTACAGCAGCCTGAACAGATGTGTCAGAGAAATTGTACTTGAACCTTGTTGCTTTCAGTGTACCATACTTAATTTAAAATCATTATTGCTTCTTCTTCTTCTGAAGGTAAGACTCAAGATTAAAAGCAAAGTAGCTCTAAAACTACTATTTGAACCAGACCCCAAGGTTTAAATAGCAGTGTCCATATAAACAGAAAACCAGGTAGGGAGATTCTTTTCATTTTCCAGCAGGCAGATGAAAAAGCAAAGTACGGAAGCACCTCCCTCAAACGAAGAAAAGGAAATTTACTCCTGAGCAGCACAAGCACACCAGAGACAGGAAAGAGATACTAATGCTTTCACAGCCACCCCCATTACCATTCACTGGCTTCCAGAGCTGCTGTTCCCTCCCCAGTGTTCAGATTAGGGTAGAATTCACTGCAGATGCCCTGATGTGACTACATGTGTTATTTTGTGGGGGTTTCTTTATTTCCTTATCTTACTTCTATCAACAATTCTTCTTTTCAGTCCTCTCTTAGAACTTGATTCTTTGCAGTAATCAATATGTTTAAAACTGAATAGTAGTTAAAGGTCTTGGGCAATTTAAATGTTAGTGGTTTTCAAGTTATTTTATGGATACAGAGAGTAGGAACTCTGTTTTTACTGTATTATTTTATCCAAATAATTCCTTTATAAAAAAAGAATATATTTTAGGTATTTTTACCGCTATTTATAAGTTAGGGGGGAAAAGGCAGTACTCCAAATGTTAAACAACTTTCTTAGCTTCCCCCTCCTCTTTTTTTCTTTTCTTTTTTTTTTTTCACAATTCCGAAAGATTCAGATTTAGATGTCTTTAAACCATGCAAACTTCTGCTTGGGGTAGGTTTTAATCTGGGTCACCATGCTGCAAAATACTACTTGGAATATTTCCTATCTAAGTTTCTTTCTCTTTTAAAGGTTTGTTCTGTATAGCAATCAACATCAGTGTAATTGATATTCTGCCAACCCCTTAATCCACATTTGTGCACACACACACTATAACCCTGCGAGTTTATGGCAGTGCAATTTACTTCAGTGTCAACTGAATTGTATAAAACCCACTTGCACATCAATGGGATCACCCATTGTGAATTGGTTTTGTGCAGACAGGGAGTAAATCACCTGATAATCTAATGAGGATGGATTGTGTAAATAGTCCCACAAAGAGCAAATGTGCATAGATAGGGCAATAAATTTGAATGATCGATGGGACAAGCACCACGGTAAGATCAAAGACATGAGGCTGCAGCAAGCTTTTTAATCACTAGACCTTGCACTCCCATTAACCACTTCCTGTAAATGCTCTCTCAGCACTCTGGATTGGAGATTTTACACTTCTTTTTGCCTTACACCATTCAAGTTCAGTAGGATACACCCTCGAGCAGCATCAGAAACCAGTTGAAGTGCAAACAAGATCTCTCTGAAGATGTGTTTGCTTGAATTAGGTAGCTCTGCACTTTGCTACCTGGGGCTGTACCACCCTGGCTTCCTCCCAAGCTTGCCTGCTGCACACAGTCCTGCACAGAAGTCACTAGCTAAAATTGTTACTGCATTCGTGGGGGTTTGGGCACCAGGAGCTGACATCTCCCCAACCCCCGATGTTGTACCATGCTTTGTTTCACAAACCAGCATGGCAGTTTTGCCGGAAGATCTCAGCACACAGAATGAGCAAAGGCTGCTCCTTCCACCCTTCACCATCTCATCAGAGCTGTGCTTACACTCTTGCCACTAATCTCGAATTTGTTGCTGGTGTAAGTTTCCAAGGTCTATCTCTGGTTTGAAAAGCTGTTCCCCATTTTCCCTCCTCAGCTAGTACCTCCTCCACTCCGGTGCTCACTACCTGTGGTGTTCCCTTCCCAAATCTCTCCTATCTTTATCCTTCTCACATAATAATCCATTGCCAACTTAAACCCACAGTTTCTTTTTTTTTTCTGCTTCTTGAGTTTGCAATATCACTGCCTTATCACCCAGCAGAAAGGTCTTCCTAAACCTGAGCTGTCTTCCCAGGTGCCCTCCATTATTTCATCTTCCCCAGATATTTGTTTAATTTCTCAACAGTAGTTGGCTGCAATAGCAACTGCTTCTTTCTCATCCAATTATTGCAATGAATCTGTACAAGATACCAGAAGAGAGTGTTGAAATGCAATGGGAAATGTCTGAGTACTCACTGTTCTTTCTTCACCAGATTGAAAGTAGTTTAATTGCCTAGAGTTTTACAAATACTCAAATTATCAAATTATCTTCACTTGTTCTCAATTTTTTTCATAATCCTACAGATGTTTCAGCTACCAGCAGACACAAAATGTGCTTCTTAGAGAGGAGAGAGGTAAAAAAGCAAGCAAGAAGAAATTGTTTTTTCACCTAGCTCATCCATATTACATCACAACTTGATCAACATTTAATATTTTATTGGTTTTTTTTACCATCTCTAATACTTTTTCGTTGCATTTTGATTTCCTCCCACTGAAAGAATTAGCAAGCATGCTGACTGTGCCTCTTCAGAATAAAGCCCATGTAGCTTTATGTGCAGCCTAATTACAGCCATTGCTTAGGATGAGGGAGAGGGAATTCAGCGTGCAACATAGGCATGTTGTACTTTCAGTAACCTTTCTTTATATACATCAGTGTACTACATACGCAAAAATATTAAAGAAATTTTATACTTTAGAAAACAGCCACATATTTGTATGCTGAAGAAAAAGAAACATATTTTCTCTGTGTTGGTGGGCAGCAGGTTTTTTTGTTTCATTTGTTTGTTTTGTTTCATCCTCTTCTCTCCAGTGATTAAGGCATGAAGATCAAAGATTCTCAATGAGAATTTTAAGATAATCCTGAATGCCTCATTCACTTTGAGAGCATAACCATTACCATCAGCTCAACAAGGTGGGTTGAGTCATTTTGGAAAAAGTTTTAAAAAACCCCGTGGTTTCTTCACAGCCCACATGGTATCCTCAGGCACATTTAATGTTAGTCTGGTTTCCAGATACCATAGCTTTGATGAGCTCATTCACAAAGCAGGCTCCCTGAATAAGCCAAGACATCAAGGAAAATGCTTAAAGAAACAACTAGTCAACAAAGGGTTGCAAGATTTTTTTCCAAAAGACACCGGTCAAATAAGTGGAAATGTGAACATGAAAATTCCTACTTTTTAGATTTTTTGGACACGTCTTGTTTTCAAGGTAACAGTCATATGGGTTTTCTCTCTGGGAATTTCAGTCATCTGCTGTGTCTGCTCAACTTAAGAGTATTGCAGAGCACCATAAGTACTCTAAGTGGGCATTTCTTGCTAAATCGGTCAAGATTAGCTTTTAACTCACTCCACAGTTAATGCATTCCACCTAGAAATCAGAAAGACAGCAAAGCGTCCAGTCTGAACCCTGTAACTAGACAAAAGATGCAAGAGATTTGCAGTGAGAATTATCTCTACAACTATTTTCACTTTAGGAAATAGAACCTCAAAATTAAATAAACCTTTATGGGGAAGGCTTTGAACTTAAAGGAAGGAAACATCACCAACCAACCCTAACACTTGATGGGCCAGCATAAATCCAACCTAAACAGAAAACAAATACATGGTACTGCAATCATCACCAAAGTCTGACTATCGAACTTACAACAAAGCAAAGAAAGAGACAATTCACATCGGATTTGTTACGTTTCACATTAAAAACTGTAAATAGCAACAAAATGAAAATGAAATTTCAGCTGGAAATCGCAAAGCACTAATGGGCTGAGATTCTGTAAGTGCCACAGAGACGGGCTGACATTCCACTGCAAAACATTTATTTTTGCATTTCATTTATCCATGACTTATTAGATGCTTCTTAATTTTGATTTATCTTGGGAATTTTTGATCAAAGAAGGACCCATGCAAGTTTTCATTTTTATCTCAGTAAGTCAGTAATTCTGGAATAAAATGAGTATACCGGTAAAGCAAGTTTTTTCCCTCTTGCTTAAGAAAGCCACTTTGCAGAATTTGATAGTAAGAACTGTGAAAATTATTTATATAGAAGACTTATGTCTTGAGGCTAAACCAATTACACTGACCTTTCACTCCTTACCTAATATACATTCTTTATATGCTAAAATAAAATAACATATGGAATGGCTTCTGCTCTTTTCCGACACCTGGAACTATGCAGTACCTTATATAGCAAGGAAATTTATCTGATACAGATTAGTCAGATGACATAAGATTATAGTCGCAAAATTATAGAGTGAAACAGTTGTTTTGCACAGGTTGCCTAGCTTTTCTACACTCAAGTGAAGACTGCTCCTCACTTGTGTGAAAAACCGAATTGTGAAAAATTAATCCCTTTATATACTAATGTCCTGCTCTGTGTGCAGGTATGAAGACATCTTTTACCCAAGGCTGCTAACTTCATACCTCGAAGGAACCTCACTCAGAAGCCAAAAGGACAAACATCTTTGTGTCAAAGCATCAAATCAAAACATAAATCAAATAACAGATACTAAAATACATTCTCTAACCAACTGTGGTCAAAGTAGAGATATTTTTAATATATATACATAATAGGCTTTAAGAATTAGTATTTTTAACTTGCTGACAATATGACAGTAATAAAATATCTCCAATGAAAGATGCTCAATGGTATGCACAGGGTTAGGAAGGAAGGAATTTATTCTGTGGTCCCTTCAGCAATCAAAAACACCAAAAAGGATTTCACGGAGAATTTTCAACTGACTTTTATCTAAGGCCATACCAGGCAAGAGAAGGCATTTTCCATAAATTAATGAATTAATTCAGTTTTCACTTTCACTTTCTTTCACTTTCACAGTTAAAAGAAAGCCCTGAGGCAAGCAATACTGCAGCACAACACAAACTTGAGCTGGTCTGTAATAGAGGTCCATGTTCAAGGATTGGTCCGTTACCAGCCTTGACTACAAGAGCAGCTCCTTGCTGGAAAAGAGGCTAAGGAAGGAAGCATAGCACAGGAGCTTTCATCACATTAGGTGACAAGAAGGAAGATTCCCCGTTCCTGAAAACGTTCAAGGTCAGGCTGAGTTTGACTTTAAGCAACTTGGTCTAGTGGAAGGTGTCCTGTCCATGGCAGGGGGGCTGGAAGTAAGGATCTTTAAGTTCCCTTCCAACCCAAGCCATTCTATGATGGTATGGCAGGTACAGTCAGGATAAATACATGACAACAATTAGTCACACGTGAAATGCAGTGTTATATGTTCCTATATTTTAATTGCGTATGACAACATTCATATGCTCTGTTGAGAAAACAAATAATCCATTGAAATTGTGACAGGGCCAAGGCATAGTTATAAAGAAATAGTAATACCAAACAAAGCCATCATGGGATTGAAAAAAATCTAAATATTTCGGTTAATTCCCTTTAAACCAATATATAAGTTCCTGTTCCCTGTATGTTCTATACAGTGAGACAAGAGGAAGGAAAAGGGAGCTAAAAAAAGCTGATGGGTGGATAGAATGGAAATAATAAGCAGAGAGAGAGAGAAGGGGGAAATCCTAGAATTAGTGGGGGAAATACTAGAATTAATTGGGAGATGGAAAAATGAAAATCCAAAAAACAAAGTTGAGCAGTTATTTGGTATATAGACTGATATCTAACAGGGTGGATTCTTGAGGGATATGTGGGATTACTGATGGTTGCCTTCTGTTACAGGAGCTCTTTATACACAGACACCACAAATACTGAAGAAAACCACCTGGAGTGTCCCAGTAATCTTCCATTGACTGAAAACAACATAAAGGATTTCATTAGCTAAGAAGCATTTAAATCTGATTGCACAACAAAGCTAGCTGCAAAGGGGATGAATTGAATCCAAGTCTAGATTAAAAGTTCAACAAGTTATAATTGCAATATTAACTTTTTCTCTCATCATTCAAAAGCTGTAACACAATAATTTCCCTCTTTGTTTCTTAATGCCAGCAGTGCTACAAAGGACCAATTAGAATTTCTGCTATGAGCACATCTCCCTTAAATTTTATTTAAATAGTTTATGAAACAAGTAAATAGTAATAATAAAAAAATTTAAATCAAAAAGCAACAGGGAGAAAAAACAAAACAAAAACAACAAAAAAAAAAAAACAACCAAACCCCCCCCCCCTAAAAAACCCACAAACAGCCCTAGCACAGTTGAGAGAAAGCTTCTCACTATAGTACAAAGCCTTACTGATTACTCAGCACTGGTTCTAGATGAATGAGGAAATCACCTAAATACATGGAAAGTACATGTTACAGTATATGTTACATCAAATATTATCGCAGGTTTATCCATGCCTGGGCTAAATCCAGAAAGGCACAGCAAAGCCTGAGAAAGAGGTGAACCTGAGATATACATGCAACAGAGCTTCCTTGTGTCCTAGAAACATTACCAAGCTATTACACAGGCATTTGCTCATCGGAAAAAAAAAAAAGAGGAAATGAAAAGGGAACATCTGCAATGGCTAAAGTATTCTAAAGGGAATATACGGGAAGGATGTTTCAAAGCTATTTGAGCTAGGGTCAACCAGGGATAGGAGATGCAAAACCTAACAAAGGTCAAACTACATACTAACAGAGTTTACATTCTGAAATAATTATTAAGCTATGTGGCAAATAAATACACTGTTCTGAAAATTATTAAAGAAATGAGAACAAGCAAGAATCAAATTCAGTGGTCCACTACTAATCTAAATTGGTCCTGTGTTTTCCCTTTTGTTGGAATATCGGCTTGCTGTAAAAGAGTTAAGGTAAAACGGCTACGTTGAAAGAGCTTATAGTGCCTACCTGAAAGCACTTTTAATTGAATTTAGTGGTAACCTCTTTATGCAGGTATTACATTGCCATCTAGTGTATGCAGTATATATTGTAATTCTGTTTCCCAGTGCTGACATCACATAAAGAAGCTGAATTTCCCTTTAGTTATCTTTCTTCAATGCATTTTATCTTGAAGCAGAGCAGATTTCCTCCAGGCTACTCAATCCCAAGAAACAAGTGACTGGTGTTACTGAGAGATTCAGCACCTCGAAAAAAGCACTACTCCAGAAGCACTTGCTGAATCTTGGTGCCTTTGGCAGACACATCCACTGAAAGCTTTAGGAATTTCAGGAGCAGATGCTCTGGATTCAATGGTCCTCCCCTGGAGGATACATGGTCCCTCACCCCTGACAGCAACACAACTATCCCACTCAGGAGCAATGCTGGGCTGAGGAGAGGAGTTGCAGGTTGCTCCCACCATGCACCTGAAGCCATAAGCCACCACTTCAGGCAGATATGCAAAATACCCCAGTCCTGTTCTGACAGTGAAAGTTGGGGAGACTGGTGTTTCCCACAGCTCAGTACTCCATGTGAGCTGTCAGCAGCTACATATCCCACCTTTGAGCACTATCCATCCTTCCTGGCATTACTGGGCAAGAGTCACTGAGTTCCCCAGCTGTGAACGTTGCTGGAGGCACAGCACACCCAGGTTAAGAACAGGAGACAGTCGCATGTTTGCAATGCCTGGCCATCTTGAAATTTTCCAACAGCAAGTGCTGGGCAATGTCCCACCACTTTGAACATTCCATTCCAGCCTCACTGCAGTGTAAGAATCTGAGCTTTTCAACCCAGACCTCTGAAGCACATTTCCACAATATTTATGGTATGATTTATCTTTTCTGGAAGACTTCTTTCAAGACACAAATTGACCCAGGTCCAGAATGCAAAGGTTAACTTACAATACAGTGAAAGCTACAAAGGAACACATAATTGCCCTGGCACAGTACATGAGAGGCCCTGGGCACCAGGTTCTCCAGGAGGCCACTCTGCCACTGAGCATTCCCACCTTCCACCCGTTCCTTCCTTGGGCTACAGGATGCTGCAGTGAATGCTGAGTGCAAAAGAAAAAAAAATAATGGTTTCACACTCACCCCATCTGCCAGTGCACCTGAGAGAGAAACAGGCTCTTCACTGTAAAGAAAGGACAGGAAAGAATCCTTATTATTACCAGAAAATGAAGTGGCTTTTCAAAAACATGCCTCTGCTTTCAAAACCCAGCCTTTTCATTATGGAACTGAAGAAGCTCCTTTAAGCCAAAGTATCAGTTACAAATACCAAGTTATACAAGAACTGGCTACATCTGGTTTTTTTCAGTGTCTTGCCATTTTAAAAATACAGCAAGGGCCTCATTTTGTGCATAAATAAAGATATTTTAATGCATAATCTTTTATGCATAAATAAACCAGATTTTACCTTCTTTTTTCTTAGCTGTTGGAGCTTAAATAACTGGTTCTCCTTGTTAACACACTTGCTCACTTTACTAGTCTTATCATATGATACTTTGCACAGGGTGTAGTAACAAAAATACATTTAATAGACTGTAGCCTTTTTTTGGCCACTATGTTACCCACTTGTATTTGCTGTTACTATAATTAATATTCAAAATATGTCCTTTATGAAATTCTGTTTTGGCTTGTTATTGACCCACAGATATTACTTACACTGTGCTTCAGGATGGGAATACACATGGAGCCCATAAGCAGCTGGCCTAAAGGGTGGAGGTTGGCTAGCACCCTAATTAATTTTAGTCTAGAAGAGTCAAGTTAGCAAAACCCCACTGTTTAAGCTAACCAATGCCCTTTAAAATGAAACACTACACTGGCTCTGTCAGCAGCTCAGTCCCTTCCAGCAGGGAGGGAGCTGAAGGACAATTAGGGCTGATAAGGTCTCCTGTTAGTGCAGCTGTTGGGCATTATGCCATGAGAAAAGGTAGCAAGTGTAAATCGACTTCTAGGGTGATAATATTTTCTTTTTTTTTTCTTAAATATGTTGAACACCAATTCAGCAAGATACTGACACTGTACATATCACGAACCATGTAAAAATATTCTCATTCTCTTCAAAGGACAGCAAATCAGCTAAGTCCTTAATAATTCTGTAACAATCCATAGATACAGAAGTAGTCAAAGATTTTAGCACATCTCTTCCATCCCCTCCTGTGGACTGTTTTCCTCATTCTGTCACTATCCTTAAACTTTCTGCAGCCCAAAATTCACAAATTGACATAGGCAGGCACAGCACCATCCAAGTTAGTTCAGCTGTATCTGCAGCCTTTTGGCTTGTAGTTAGGAAAAGCTGCCATTACTGTAACTGGACTTCAGTTCTTCACCCATTTACTAGAAATAAAAGCACTTAAAAAATTATTACCAGCTGATCACCAGCTTACTACATAATGAGTTAATAAAATAAACAGAGATTTTCTTCAGAGAACAAGATATAAAAAGAAGATGATTCTTTTTATAACAAGTTCTAGTATCTGCCTTATTTTGCAAAAGGAAAAGTAAATTTTTGTTAACTGAAGAAAAAAAAGTATAAACAGAAGGGATTATGTATAAGTGGATCCTTGATCATTTTCTAATAACTTTTAATTAGTTGGTTGGGAGTTTTTATCCTAAGTGGAAATTGCGAGATGTTTAAAATCTGGAGAAAGAAGTCCTCTTGATGGAAGCCTAATAACATAGAGGATTCAATGGCATACAATTGATGAGCCTCAATTTGTTTGCTAGCTCTAGCAAGGCTACTCAGCATTTAAGCTAGCAGCCAGCCTCCCATTTACACACCCTGCTAGCATGGGAAAAATGCTACTTTAACAAAGCAGAGGAGAGTCAAGAAGTTTCTAAAGACACTGTTCTACTAATTCCTAAGAACAGAGGATGAAGATAAGAGCCCTTCTGTGTGCCAGTTGGATGTCAAACATCAGTAAGCTGAAGTCAAACAACAGGTTTCTCAAGCTGTTCACACTATAACTTTACAACAGTCTTTGCTGATCATATGGCCACACACAAATTTTCACAGTAAAAGAATACAGAAAAACATAATTCCTATCCACCTACAGAACTGTTTCCCAAAGGCCATAACCTGTCACTGAGCATTCACAACAGTGGATGGCAAACTCTACCACTGAATTTAGCTGTGAGGGATGCATATTCTCACCTGGAAGAAGAGAATTTTACATCTTTGTCCTAAAAATAGCATTTTTCATTTAAGCTTCTGCGGTGTTTTTCATGGTTACTATAAAATTTATTTGTTAATAAATGGGGCAGTAAAATATTAGGAGCAAAATTTTAACGTAGCGGGGAAAAACTTAATGGAATTTCCTATGGCAGTTGTGAGGATTTTATTCACAGAAGGGGCAGCCATCTCAAATCTAATAAACAGATGTGTCCAGAACTCAGTGCTTCCAAAGATTTCAGGTATGTGAGGTTTCAGAACACGACATGTTGTGCCAAAAATGCACAGCAGAGAGGAAATGGGTAATTGGGAGGGAAATGTGCAGCAGCAGCACGTGCCAACCTGCCCTTGCTCAGCATGGGAAAGCTGGAAAGAGGATCTTTGTGGTGGAAAGAAAAGGGACACAAGGTCATTTGCTAGTCCCAAGGATGACATTTATAATGCAGAGTGATTCCACTTAATTCAATGGGTTTAAAACCCGAGTGGAAAATGGACTCTGGCAGTTCTCTCTTTTTAGTTACAGCAGGAGGTAGACAGTCAGTTCAGCACATATTAAGTCTCTCCTCTTCTGTAGGGGCACCTAGGATAAGAGCCAAAGAGGTGCCTAAAGACCTCAATTTGATGACTTGCAAAACACTAGATTAGGGTGATGCAGAGGATAATCAGCTCATCAGTTCAATTGTATTTGTCCCATCGCTCCAGCACAGGATGCTGCCCAGCAGGAGGAATGGTTTGAGACACAACACATTTCTCACTTAACAGAATTTCAAGCTGGAAACATAATAATGTAGTCTTGACAGTAACAGATAGCATAGATATCCAGATTATTTTTTAGTTTTGGTCATATAATAATAATGAAAAGGTATTTAGGGATTTACACAGCTCTTAATTTTATTATTAGATATGCCACATACTTATAATCCAAAGTCCAAGGGGTTCGTACTTTTTGTGTTTGTTTTTTAACAAAGCAAGGATTTCAAATTTTTAAGATTTTGGGGGGGAAAAAGAAGCTGTAACAGGAAATGTTTGCACAACTTGATTTTTATCTTTTGGTTATTTTGATCAGCAGCTTTCTAAAGGGAAAACATTCTTTGGAAAAGTATGACATGAAAATAATTGAGATACATTCCTTGAACTTGAACACAGATGGGAGCTGCAAGATTGTACGGGTAAGGCCTGTCATCTCCACACAGCTATTTCCCATTGAGTCTCTTCATGCTGCCTCTTTGTAACTCCATTGCAAACAAATCATTATATGTATACATTACACAGATATAGAAATTACACGCTTGGTATAAGCAAAATTGAATGTGAACTATTGCCTCAAAATATTCCAGCAAGTTCCTGCTTGGCTGCACAGAACACAGATTCACAGCTGGCAGATATTGGAACACCTCTGCTACCCTCCCCACAGCAGTGTTCAACAGTGATGGCCACTGTGCAACTCCAGCCTAATGTCAGTATCCCAAAGCTTCGATGCAGAATCAAGGTTCAAGGTTTCAACACAACTTTTAGAAAAAATATCTGGAAAACATCAAATGAAAATATATGCTTGAGGTTGGCAGAATCTAAGTAACAGCAGTTGTGACTGATATCAGAGGAAATATTGCTAAGGAGTATTAGTTACTTAGCTAATGACAGAGAAGTGTAAAGAGTAAATCAAACAGAACCCCCTTTTTAAGCTTCCCCTCCTCCACCCTGATAATCTAGTCAGGTGTGAAAATTCACAGTACAATTGTGCCCAGAGAAGAGCCATAAAATTATGTTGCTTAAAATTAAAAGTGTGATGTGACTTCGTTATTTTCCTTCACTGTACATTCAGTGTCTCCAAAAACACACACCCTTCCAGTTCTCAACTCCAGCTGTAGGCAAGAAAGAGTTTCACTGGATGTGCTCCTGGGTTTTTGTTTTCTTAGCTGCTTGCCTACAGTTTATGAAGCTTATCCTGATATTTCCTCTCTTTACCAAGCATGGTTTTGATTCTAAGATTAAGACTATCTATATCGTAATCCAAGACTATAAAACAATAAAGCAGAAGTTCAAACTATTTGGAAGAATAAGTTTATTAAGCACTGAAATTGTGGTGGGGATTAGGGTAGGTCAAGCAAAGCCATTTCATGAGTCATTCTCTCTTTGAGGAAAAATATGCCTTGCAAGGCAAAATGAGAAATTGAATAAAACCATGAGAATCAACTACAACTGACTGTAATATGCCTAGAAAAGTGCTGGGCCTTGTGCCCCTTTAAAAGTCTATGTTTCCCTTTTGTGAGTGTTTTTTATGGCTTGCACATTATCCACCTAAGCAGCCGTTTGTCTAAAAGAAATTGTAAGTTGTCATGGAGTAGTTCGCCCTAATATGAGAGGCTCAGCGATAAGAGGAACTGAACTGCATTCTATGATCAGACCTTTCTAGCCCCATCCAGCAGAAGAAAAATTCCAGAGCAAAAATCTGGTAGAATATGAAGTGTAATGCCTACTCATTGCCTTCAACAATTTCTGTCTAAAAGCCCAGAATAATGATGATGTTCAACAGAAATGATACAGCAAAGCATGCTCTGTGACCCCATGACTTTCTATTACCAGCAGCAGCTTATCTCCCCCTTTTAGATGATAAATTTCATCGCATTGCAATGTCTTTCACATATACTGACTTGGAAACCAGCACCTTTTGCAGTGCACTGGTCTTATCAGTATTTTAGCATCCAACTTGAGGGGGTCTTAGAATGAAAAAATGAGTGTATGGAGGAAGAACAATTACAAACTACAAAAGTGGGGAAGAAAAAATTGATGGCTTTGACATCTCATCGCACTGCATGGAAGTAGATGCATTTCAGAGGAATAGAGACTTACATTACAAAATATTTTCTTGGATATAATGGGAGTGAAGATGCTGACACTAAAAATATCATGCAAGCAAGCCAGTCTTTAATTAGTAAATTTTAGGAATAGTGTAATTCCAAGAAAACTGAGAAACATGTAAGACTGCAGGAGGAGAGAAAACCCTTTTAAGCATTTTGATTGATCTGAAAATCAAACACATTTCTATTACACTTCAGCAGGTTCTGTTGTGTTTGAAAATTCAGTTCAGAATCAAAGCTAAAAAAAATTTTACTCTGCTTCATTTAAATCACAGATAGTAAGGAAAGTAACTCAAAAGTAAGCATGGAAAATCAATACCCAGATATTTTTAATGGCATACAGATGCTGCCCACGGAATCCAATCTTGAATTTTCAGAACCCTGTAATTAGTGAATCCAAAATTAATGAAGCAGAAGCTCAAAGAGATCTGTCTCAGTCTCAGGAAACAATTAAACCAGGCGGTACAATCAACTGAAAGGGTGTACCCATGAAGAATAAAGTAGTTCAGCCAAGGAACACAAAAGCATTTAAACAGCTTTCCAAAAGGACAAGAGTGTTACTTAAAAAAATTAATGTGATGAAAAATCTACTGCACAACTACATGAACTATCACAAAGGTAAATTAGCCTCACTAAGAAAATACTGAACATTAGTTCTGCTTCTCAGTTTGCCTAGTTTCACTGCCAACTATTTGATCTTGTTCAGTCTTTCTTTGTTCAGTCTTTCTTTGCTAGACTGTGGTTTCAATGATGTGGCTACATTAATAAAAACTATGAAACTAGTAAAAATGCTTTTAAGTGTAAACATTATACTATAAAATATCAAAAATTGGAATTTTCATTTGTATAAATGAAAGAACCAAGTTGAAGCATAATAGTATGTTTTTCAAAATTTTACTGTTTACCTTTTAATAATCCTTTTTAAAAATTATTTTTTAACCTACAGTTTTCAAAGGCACCTAAAGCATCTAGGAAGCCTTTTCATAAAATAATTATTTTGGTACACAAATATTCATTGCAATATTTTTCAATTTTTTTTTCATTTGTATTTATTGTATTTTTGTTTTGAAATTCATAGTGTTTCTTTTTTTTATATTGGCTCCAATTTTCTTAAATTTAAAATAAGAGGGTTGAGATTAATTACTTTGGAAACAGTCTGTGGACACACCTCCATATGTAATTGCTTTTTTGAAGAAAAAAATTCGCTGGATAAAAATTTCATTCTTTTGTGCCACTTTTTCAAGTGTGTTATATATAATTATTATTATTTTTGCTTGAACTTTGTTTTCCTGGCAACTATTTATCTGAGAATTCTTAACATAAGTGCCAGCAACTTATGTAAACCCACAACCAATATGACTGCATATTTTTCATGTTAATTTGAATTTATCTTGGCATCTTGTAATACCATCCAGTGCATTGGCAAACAAATATTGAATGACTTAACTTGGGATGTCCTCCAAATTTTGTTTCTTTTCAGTGGAAATTCCCTGCAAGCTATGTCTAACTTTTGAGACATTACAAAAATGATCAGAAGATTTTGCAGATGTTTAACATCTTGCATGTTACCACATATGTTAACAAGCATCTGATGTTGAGTCCTGTCAGATGTACGTGGAAATAGAAAGCTGAAGACAGAACCTGCATTTATTTGGAAGGCCATCTATCATGTCCTGGTATAACGAGAAGTCTCTTTTCATTTAGTCTTTCGGTTTCCAGAAGAAGGCATAAGAAAGCAGTTGCTTTAGAAGTTCCTTTTGCAAAAGCCCTGCTACAACAGCTAATAAGATTTTTAGGTCAAATGCCATAAAATGTTCAAGTCTTCAGCACAGTGCAAGATGGACACCTGGTGCCTCAGAGGCAATGCAGGGCAACCACACAGTTTGACACAGTCACAGCTACAGCAGAGCCGTATGACACGCATTTTAAAACATTCCTGGAAGCAGTAATTGGATCCCAGGCTTCCACAGCCGTTTTTGAGGTGGCTGCCTGGCTCTCCCCAATCATAGGCACCTTCTGTGCCCTCTGGGGGCCCCCAGCCCCCTAACACAAGGGTCAGCCTGGGGTTCACTTGCTTGCCATTGGCATCCAATTCAGACATGATTCATAAAACCAGGAGTCTGCATTCCCTTTATGGCAAAGAGAATAGGTGCCTTTAAGGATTTCTGGGCAGTTAAATGACTAAAATAGCCCAGGGAAGATGATGTTCATTCTTGCCCTACTCTCTTGCTCCCACACACACTTATGTATATATGCATATAGTGAATCCAAAAGATAAACTTTGCAGCTGCACTGCTTTTCTTTGCAATAAAATCTTTCTGGGCCCTAAGTTTTTATGCATTAAATGTGTGCAAAAACTGACCTCCAGAAGTTTTAGTTATGTCTATTGAAAACTAGTAGCACTGGGACCGGAGTGAATGCCCTCCTTTGGCACACATTAATAACGAATGCTGTGCAGCACAAGCCAGTCAGTTGTTTTTCAGTGTACTCCTGCTCCCAAAGCTGCTTCAGTATTTTATCCAAATCTTCTTTAAAAAGCATTCCCTCCCCCATAGGAAACACAAAGCAGCTATGCTGATATATGCATATGCACAGATAAATATGAATAACATGATAAACCTTCAAATACATTACCTGAATCTGAAGAGAATAGTAGGTGGTGTTACATTTGCTGATACACCTTTTCAGATTTGAGTTTCTTCAGTCACTTCCCAGAAACCTTGTCTTGATCACATCTAACTTGTGGGATCCAGGAACACTTCCCAGCTTCCAAGCCTAATGTGTGCTTCCCACACTGGTGTGGAGTCAGAGGCATAGGGCAGCTCATCCTCCTATACCACCAGGGAAGTGTAGCAGCTGTGTTCTGCTTAAAGAAACCCAAGCATGCAGGCCAAAAGCAAGCTACTGGTGGGGTTCCAGGTTCCAGAGACCTGAAGATTCACGATGCCAGGGCATGCCAGGGCACCTGACGGAACAGGAGGCTGCAGCACCCCAATTAATTCAGAGCTGTGCCAATTATGGCATGGAGAGTGGACAGGAAGTTGTGAATGCCCCACCCCTGGAAGTGTTCAAAGCCAGGCTGGATGTGGCTTGGAGCAACCTTGTCTTGTGGAAGGTTCCCTGCCCTTTGCAGAGGGGTTGGAACTGGATGATCTTTGAGGTCCCTTCCAACCCACACCATTCTGTGATTTTGTGATTCTAAGTGCAATCTTAGGCTCTTTAGAGACACCAGAAAGCCCCGTAATCCACTCCTGATGGGTCTTGGCACAACTGATGCTTGAGCTGCTCTGGCTGGGCTAGTTTTTGACACACCCTGCAAGACAACTGGAAGCAGCCAAGAAAAGCCACATGAGTGGATATTTAGTGAGCTGAAGGAAGGGAAGTCAGACTGTAGTTTTGTACAGTTCTTGGCAGCCCAGTCCTCTCTTGAATGTTGTCCATAGTTTCTGAAATGTGTTTAATTTACCTTTTTGTGCAAGAGGTGCTGGAATACGGGGAAGGATGTTGGTTCTGCACCCTTGGATAGCAGCACACTGCAGAGCTGATGCTCTGCTAAGCTCATGAACTGGAATCTCCCACTACTGGATGGTCTTGCAATACTGTGGACTCCTCCACTGCTGCCAGGCTACAGGCTGATGAGATGGTCATCTAGTGCTGTATTTTTTCAGGGCCCTGATCACATTCTCAGTGTGTGAATGTAACAAAAATGGCACCCAGATTTGCCTTCACGTCTTTCACTGAGCAGCAGTTCAAAGGCTTGAGTGAGCTGTAGGCTGCAGTTGGTCCAGCTTATCTCCATTATTTCTACTTTGTGTCTTGCAATGAATCTTCCATAACCAATTCTGTACATTGTGAAAGTGGACTTCATCTCTTGCTTATTATTTTGCATTTTTCTCCTAGAAAAGATGAAAAACAACTACTGCTAATGCAGGACAAGCAGATTTGACACCAGATAGTTCTGACTACTCAGGCTCTAGGCTTGAGGGTCTGATAATAGGAACCTTTCCAGAGCAGCTTTACCTTAATGCTAAAGACACAGACATAGTGCACTCCTGGAATCCCACAGGCACATAACCCTCTTCAGCCGTTTACTTAAGAATGATTAGAAAAAAGGTCTGTAATATCTACTTATTTCACAACACCAGACTGCTTCCAGTGCATTTCCAGATGTCAAATTCCCTCTACATTCCCAATGTAGGAGCCAAATTCTTCAGCTTCTCTATTTGACAATTTCCACTGTACACAGGGAGGTGTGATTCCAAAAATCTGTAGTGGTTTCACTGAATATGAAAGGAGAACCAAGATAAAATAACAAGGATTAATAACCATTAATTCAGGGAAAATGTAGCCTAAGCATGGATGTGTTTAAGTCATTGCTGTAATGCAATGCCTGGGGCACAGAGAGGTAAAATACGGAGGGATGAAGAAAGAGAAGCATTGCAAAGCCATTTAACTCAACTAATATACTTGTATTAGCACAGTTAATGAAAGCAAACAGCAATTGTTTCTATGTATCTAATTTTTATACTGCTGATTCAAATACTTGCTATACTGCTGAAAACCTTGGTGTCTGGATGCATAGGATTACATCAACTTCTCAGCTGTCATGTAGTTCTCCCCCTAAAGCAGGCTTTAAAAACAAAAACTTGAAGCAACCTCACTGGAAACAGTCATAAGCTAGGAGGCAAACAAACCCACTGTTTTGGGTTTTTTATGCCATGACTTTCAGAAAAATCTCCTGAGTATTTTTGTTGTCTGGATTTAATTATATAAGTCAGAAATAATGGAAGAGAGGCTGTGTCAACGACCAAACCTTTGAGCCAAATTAACAAGCCGTAAATTATTCATAACAGACATAGGTCTCTACACAAACAGAAATATACACAGGGAATAAAATACCTGCAAGGAGATGATCAGAACTACTTTGCAAGGCTCAGGAAGGCAGAAAGCAAGCACTGCAGTGGCATCTCTCAGTCCTGCATTTCCAGAGCTAGCTACGAGCAGGAAACAAGGCACTCCTCCAGTGGAGCAGGTTTGCTGGGAAGCTCTAGAGAGCTGCTCTAACTCAGAGAGGCTGTCATTAAACTGCTGCTATTCTACAGCCTCTGCAGACCCGAGTCAGACTAAACACAGACATGGGAGAAAAGCAGGCTCACTGGAACTGCACCTTTTAACTTTATATTCAAGCTCCTCTAGGCCTGTCATCCTTCTCTGAAACCTCTTCCTTTCAAGGCCTAGTTTTAAGTGTTCCAAACACACCTGTTATATCTGATAAAAACCTCAAAGAAACTTGGTAGCCATTCTTCCTAACATACCACCTCAGGTTTAATTTCCACTTTAATTATGTTTTTAGCAGCTCAGGAATAGCCAAGGCTCTATGTGAATTCGCATATATGGATGTGAACACCACACCACGATTCAGATACAGTGATTTTATTTGAATGACTTCCTTTTTTCTGTAACCCTGACCACTGTAATTATAAGGAATGCTTAGTTGTAAGGAATGAGTAGCAACCCAGATTTGCAAACACACTGCACACTGTGCTTTCTGGTCCTAAGGATGGATATGGAAAAAGATTTGTAAATACTGTAAGGGAGACACACAGAAGGGTCTGCCCTGTCCCCACCAACCCTGCATGGACACAGAGCATCTCATTACTATCCCTTACTTGAAAGCCTCCATGGGAGAAGTGCTCAGAAAGATGTTTACTTCAGCAGGAGGATGCTCTGGCACAAAGTTAAGGGGCTGTGGATGGCTCTCAGTGGGATATCAGCACTAATCCTGGTCTCCTTTCTTTGTTCAAACAGCAAATTAATTGGTATATGCACCCACTGAGGACGTTTATGGCATACTTTGCAGACACACAGCCAAAGAGGTCACATTTTGAACCTGCAAATTACTCACACATTTTACATTTTAAATAAAACTGTAGATTTATTGTACAATAGTACAGCATGTGCCTTTTTGACCAAAAAGCTCAGCATCACATAACACTTTAATCTTCCATTAAACATACACAGTCCTACAACACAGCTCAGCTCAGCTAGGAAAGCTACATAATGAATTAATTTATTGAGAGTCCTGGCTACGCTGTTCTTAAGGATGTTTACCTAGAGCAAGAACAGTGGCAGTGGTTCTGGTGTTGTAACATTTAATCATTTTAACCTGTTCTCAACACAGTAATAGCAAGCAGTCATCTAGAGCACAACAAACAGATCACTTAAGGGACACCACATTTAATTGCAAATGTATGAAACAGTAGACCAGAGGATCTCACACACATCATAGGGATTAAAAACCTGTTATGAGATCACTTTGATGTAATGTCTGCACTAACTATGCCACAGGAAGACTGGATGTATGACAGGCATCGTACCATGAAGAAGTGTCATTTGGATTGAAGTTCTTAGGTTCAGAAGAGGCAGACCAGAGTGTTCTGTACAAATATACACTTGCCTTATTACATTAGTTTACACTCCTGTAGCCATTTGCCCACATGCCAGCAACATCTTGTTATAATTCATTTTTATACCTTTTGCTTCAACTTTACCTGGTTCAGTTAAAAACAAGATGATTTCTTCCAGACACAGAATGTGTTCTGTGCTGCATCTTGGCATTTCAAATTGCCATAGACACCTGAGTTGGTGTAACCAGGCACGCTGTTGTGTACAGCTAGCCACAAGGTGATATTAAGACACATTCTTTCTTTGCCACTGGGGTTTCTCATTGCAATGGAGATTCGAAGTTCACCACTGTATAATGATTTACAGTAAGTAAATTTCCTCTGAAATTTGGAATTAAACATCTACTACCCAAATGAGCTACAGGTTACATCACAAACGCTTGATCAGAAAGTTTATGCCTTTTTATTGCTGTTCAGTTTATCAATGTGTGTCAAACCTTATGCCTGTTCCATAAAAGGATCAAGTGCTATTTTTATTAAAGAATTTAAAATTCTCAGAAAACAGTATTTTCAGTAATTTTTTTAATACCCAAAGGAGGTAAATTTGGATCCTGCACCTGAATATGTGATTTTTCACTCACAGCAGGAGTGTGATAGTGCACAGTTGATTGATTCTGAACCAGCATCAGCTAAAATAATATGCTAAACAAAACACAGACAGTGGTATTAAAGAAACAGAAGGAGGAAATCTCTATCAAATATCTGATCTTGAATTTCAATGTACTAGCAATATATGTAAGCTTCCAAACAGACTAAATGCTTATCTCAAGTAGCATAGCAGGAGTCATTTCAGAAGAATTGTACTAAACTTGCACCTACTATGGTCCATGTGTATTCTCCGACTCTGGAAATTTCACTCAGAGGAAATACTGAAGTATGTTAATTAAAGCATAAAAAACCAAAAAGGGACCAAGAAGGATCATTTTAAATCACAGTTGCTTTTTGTATCATCTTCAATGATTCTGCAAAAATTTCACTACACTGAAAAATTTTCACTTATTTGTCTTGCTTCTAGTTTTAGATAAGACTAGCCAGCAGAAGAAACAGAGCGGGAAACAAATCCATTCTTGACTTGTGAGACTAAAAACACAATTCTCCGTAGACTTCCAGTTCAATGTCTAAACTGTAATATTTTGGCAGCCTTCAGTGAACTGAATAAGTTTTGGCTGATTATCTAAACATCACTGATACAAGTAAAGATTGTTGAAAAGGTAGTTATTTAATTAAAACAGACATCACCTGAAATGATTTTTTTTCTTGCTGTAAAACACAGGCAGCATATTAATGAGATGCACTAGTTCTTCTTCCACATTAATGAGATGCACTAGTTCTTCTTCCACTCAGAATTTCTAATTTGCTCAACAAGTAATGAGAAATAAAACCTGATCTCCAAACATTGTCAACTGTTTAAGGAATAAAGCTCTGCTATTTCCTGAATTCATTCTATGCCATCTTTAATAAAAGAGTTTATGAAGGTTCTTTCTGCTTACTAAAATGAAGTCGGCTTATGTTTCTTACATATGTGAATAGCCCCAACACCAGAGACAAACAAAGTGTTATACTGAATTTTAATCCTTGTAAAACATTATTACACCACACACTGTTATTATAAATCTTTTCAATAACATCCATTGTAGAACTCAGTAAAGAGCACTGTCTACTACTATGCACTGTCAAATATTTCTGGCAGTATTGGTAATTGACTACAGCATATTTCTCTTTTAAAATCAAGTGTTAACCTACATATTCTGAACTTGCAAATAATACACAACAGATTTTACTGTCATATAGGCTGCATATTCATCCATTTTTTTCTGATTTTTATAGAAGAGTAATTTTTCTGTAACAATATGAAAGAAAATTAATAACTTATTTATCTACCTAGGAGGCCAGTAAATATTTGTAATCATATTAATCAAAAGATGACTGAAAAATTCAAAGTTAATTATTGTGAAGTGCACAAAATCTAGAATATAGGGAGTTTCCACAGTACATTATACTAAGTCAACATATAATAGATTAAAAGCTGTAAAGCCAAAATCCTCATTTAAAAGTTTAGTGTTTCTGACATCATCTTCCACCATTCCATCAACTCTTCTTTTTCCTCTTCTTTTCTTTCAGACAGTGACTCCAGTTCAAAATCAACCTGATTAAAAGAAACAACCAAAAACATCCATAAGACTTATAGAAAGAGAATAGTGTAGGCTTTTAAGAGTCATTTATTCAAAGAAGATGCTTAACACAAACATGGGGCTTAGAGAGGTACCTTCTGGTTTAGGCTGGGTTCATTCCAAAGTGTCTCAAACCTAATTTAAATATGTGCAATGCTAGTGTATCAGTACAATAACTTATCTAAAAATACACACAGGTCAGCAAAATTTCCTGAAGAACCAGACATCTGTCCAGTCTTTGACTTGACTAAAACTTTCAAAAAGTATGGGACAATGAAATTGCAATTGAAGAACAGCCAGCCACATAAATCATATAGCATATTATAAAAAGTATCATCAGCATATTGCTAACACAGATCACAGAATATTCTGAGTTGGAAGGGACCCACAAGGGTCATCAAGGCCAACTCTTATGAGCACCATTCTCTAACCAGCTGAGCTAATCTCAGGGTAACACCTAGCACTGCAGACCCTCTGCATATCAAAACATGTATTCCATTTTATGCCATCAAAAAGATCCAGGGAGCTTTTCCTAACGCATGGCTCATTAATGCAGACACAATGTGCTAGTTTAGTATATCTTAACATATTATCTAGTAAAATAGCATTTATTTTAATTAAGAGACATCCACATCTGTACAGAGAGTGAGTTAAAAATGCTTCTGAAACCTTAGATGCAGACTAGATCTTATTACCCTCACATACTGGATACCTACAAAACACAGTGACCCATTGCTACCTTTCTGCATAGAGCTGAGCATGATTTAAGCAGGTAATCAGCTGACAGATTAAAAATATGTCTCGATCAAAACCTCAACATCTCTTACTTTTTATGTTGTGCTATTTAAAGATATTCTGTAGTCTTCTGATTGGCTATTCTGACATGAACCAATAAAATATTGAAGTATCTCAATTTTACCCTTCTCTGTGTCTTTTCATTATAAATAAAACCAGCAAGAGATTAAACTTGTTTGCAATGAGATTACTCTCAGCGGATGGTGCATCAATAGATCTAATTTCCAAACTTCCTAAATTAGCATGTTCTGAAATATTTTCAAAAATCACCTCCTGCTTACATGAATACCATGAAGGGGAAAAGGGACCTTTTAAATATATAATAGAAGATAAACCAACACACACGAGCACTTACCACAACCGCAGGGCTGAAGGGCACAGCCACTTTTTTAGTTATTGCTAGGTAGCCTGGTGCTGAGGCTGTAACTTTGTAATTTCCAGGCACAAGCAATCTCCAGTAATCACCATCCTTGGCTGTAGAGAAGAAAAGATTTCAAATAAATATGTATAAAACTAATTACAGAGCTAAGAAGAAAGGATCATGTCAGTCTTTTATATTCCTATTAGTGCTTTCCTTTTGACTGAAAGGATTCTCCTTTCTTCCTTCAGTAAGAGCTGTATAAATATATTATATTTGCTTCCTCTTGGGTAACAAAAAAAAAGATTTAAACTTTGAAGTTGTGCTGTAGCCTCAATGAAAGATTTTGCCTGCTGAGGCTAAAGGCTCTCCATCACACTGAAGGAAAGGACAATATGGGACATTATTCCACTTTAGAAGCACCCCCCAACTATGTCAAGTCCTTTTTAAGTCTGAGATTCACTTTGCAATGTGATATGGATTTTTAATATTCCTCAGTATCCTGATAATCCAAGTGTAAATAAATTCTATCCATATAAAATTTAAATAAATGGGACTACCTTTCTCAGCTTTCAGAAAAAGCTGTAAATCATCATTTCCTAGAATATTCCATGCGTATTACCCTTGAAACATCAGCATCTACACGTTTGAGTATCCAGGCATTGTCTAGGGCTTTTTTTCTTTCATTCAGATAAACAAGGAAATGGAAGTTTGATCCACTCAGGTCAAAGAAAGACTTCTACTGCACTGTTACTGCAGATCATCTTTTTCAGTCACAAAATCAAAATTCATCATCCTCTTCTCCATAAATGACCTTATCCCATTTTCACAAAGGCTCAGATCTTCCCTGCACCAGCAGTGGGCAATTATCTAATTTATCACAGGCTAATAAATAGAATTTCTCTACCTCCAGAAAACATTGCAGGGCTGTTCTAAAGTTCAGTTAGCAGTGCCATTTAAAAAACTTGGCCATGCTCCTTCTACTAGTACTTTAAATGCTTTTTCACCACATCTGCAGGTACACAGTCTACAAAGGGAAGTATTAGTTAAATGTCTGCTATTTGCATGGTCAAAATTGTGAGCAGTCAGTCCAGTTGTTCCCAGATTTTTCTCTTCATAAAACAGAAGGGAAAAAATACTGCTGTAGAACTACAGTAATGATCTATTCTAATTCCTGCTACTGGAACAAAGCAGAATTTCAGCTCATGAACAAAGAAGCAAGAGAAAAGCCAAAGTATAGTTCTCCTTCGTTTGGACTGTGCTAATATTCAAGTACTTGTTTCCCTCACTGTTTTGACAATATGTGACTTTCAGTCTTATGCACACACAGTGATGTGGAAAGATTTATTGCAAAAATATTAGATGCAATTTTTGTACCATAGGAGCATGACCTTCTCTCTCATATACCTCTCTCTTGTACCTCAAAATACCTCTTTGCACAGTTTATTCCCTTTTTATGCCTGAAAATTTATTTCCAGTCTCCATACATTTTTGCCTTCCTGTTTACAGTGACAGAAGGTAACTAATGTTTTCACAGACTGTTCTGCTTGGCAGAAGTGCTGGCAGTCTCTCTGCAGGTGATGTGCAAGCACAAACTGGGGGCACCTGAAGATTCTACCAGTCCTGTTTCATAGTATTCTGCATTTCTCTAACAGTATAGCGAGACATATCATCGAGAAAATGACCATAACATAAGCTCATGCATAAAGCAGTGGCATTTTCTTTTTTTCTAATTAGTATCTTGTGCAAATTTAAAAAAAAGGTAATTCAGGATAGACAGCATAGATGTACAGGGAAAGCTGAAAGCTGGCACACTGTAAGAGCTATCTTTTAAACTCATTCCTAGAATAAAGCACAACATCACTGAAGAGGTGACACCTAATTTTCTGCGGACACCAACCCACACAATACTTCCATCTTTTAGAATCACCCTTCTGAAAAAAAATCACATAATTGTAAACAGCAGAGAGAATTTATCTTCACTGAAAAAAGTTCTGTAAATTGAAAATCTGTCAAGAATTTACATACCAAAAGGCATGATTGCATTGTAAAAAATGTAACACTTTTGGACTAAAATTTAGCCTTCAAACTAAAAACAGCGCTGCTGACAGGGCTTTAAATCCTGGCAGAGCTGTGAAACACTATTTGCCTCACAAATCAGAAGACAGACTAAACGTTAATAACCAAGAGCCACCAGAACCAATTCACACCAGAGACCCATGAAGTCACAAAAACCAGTCTCAGCTACTTTGAGAGCAAGATACAAGTGAAAGATTGATGAAATCCTGTGGGCAGCAAGGTTCTTGAGGCACAGCATACCTTCCTGGGTTCAAAATTTTGGTCCCTTAAAGCTTCAGTTATAAAGATGTGAAATGGCTCCAGGTTGCTAAGCCAAGGAGAAGTGATAAATCCCAGCACTGCTGAGGTACCACACTCACCTGATGTGACATCATGGCTTATCCCCTCCACAGAAATTGTAGCATTTGCTATTGGATTGCCCTGAAGATCTTTAACAAACCCCTTCACTCCTCGATGAATCTAGAATAAATAAGGTCACCAACACATGGTAAATAAAAAATTCTTAAGAAAAAATGGCATTTCTGACAATGCAGTATCTACTGATATATCTAACAAAGCATACTACGAACTCCACGGTCTACAGGCTGACAGCTATGCTATCAGTGATAAATACTAAACACCGTAATGGAACAGAGTGTGAAGAGGAAAAATAATTCAGCAGGTAGTTATAGTGATGTGTGGCTAGCACAGAGCTTTCCCATGAGAATTTTTCTCTCTTTTCTTGTGTTTTTATAAACAAAGATAAAGTTTGGATGTTATTAAAACAGTTTCTCCAGATGTGCACAGTTCGGGCCTGGCCAATAGGCTTAGGGGGAGGTTTCGGACTGACCAATCTGAGTGACCTTTGAAAAGTCTATATAAGTTGGAATTAAATAATAAAATACAGATCTTTTATGCCACGCTGAGATGGCTCTTCTTCCCTCTGCTAGCGGCTCAACAGCGACAGTGATGCAAGTAATTCTCAGAAATACACAGCAAATCATAACACATGTGAACGTTGACTTGGAAATCTTTGTCAAATTGGGGATTAATGACTGCACTGAAAATCTTTGAAAGAACAGCCTACAGAAGCTTTTTTTTTTAAAAAAAGCCTGGAAATAAAGCAGCAAAGTACTGTGAAGTTCAGGCTTCTCTCTGATTCCATGACCTTTGAAAAGACTTGTGGATCCCAAGCTTTATTTTGAGATATTGATGCTCCCTGTTATGAACCTCTATGGTGTATTCAGCTGCTATAGTTTAGTTCAGATTGCTCTAATATACATCGTGGGAGAAGCCTTAGAAAAGCAGAAGTTACGTATTTGCCCTCAGCACTCACAGGGAGATAGAGCATACACCTGATCATCTTATCCTGCAAGATAAAAACCAATGCCAAACAGACCATCTGAACTTCAAGGATAAAGCCAGCAGCTCTGCAGGAGCAAAGGAAGTTGGCAAAATAGTATCTTATACATGAGCAATTTTGAAAATACAGTGACAACATGGTTTTCCATGAGTCAGAGAAAATTAACCCCTGTGCAAAGGAATTGAACAATTTGAGATGGATCCCAGAATGAATGGGAATGAATAAAAACCTGCAGGACAACTACAGCTTTTTCTTCAGTCCACTTTTTAACAGAACAGTGTAACACTTCAAATACTCAAATATTTCAGATTTCTGACTAACTAAAACATTTCTGCAGAAATAAGTCCTTAAAGAAATTAATGTATTAATTGATCAGCTCCAATTAACAAACTGTGTTTCTCATTTCACAATCTCAGGTGTGCAGCCACTAATGATATCAGATATACTTGTAATCTTTAACTACAATATTCAGGTTTCAGAAATTCTATATTCCCATACTGCGTGGAATCACCATTTCAGTGCAGCCTGATGCACTGGCATGAAATGATTAAAACAAAAAAACAACTAAAAAACTCCCAAAAGTAACAAAGAAAAGCCCCAAACACACACATAGATGTGTTCCATGACTCTTAACTTCTAGCAACCCATTAGTACAGATTATCTAAACCTGTGACAATGTGTTACATTTCTGTCAAATTTGTAGTGGAATCATGACACTGACAGCTCTACACTGCGTATCAACAGCTCATGTAATCAGAGAGCAGTGGAGTGTCTACAGCAGTTGGATTGTGAATGTTCCACAACATTCCACTGAACTGCCAGGCAGCTGCAGGCTAATCCAGCTGCCCAGGTTCCTGTGCATCCACAGAATGATCCATCCCACATCTACACACACTGCAGTATCTGCAGAGGGCAATCCATCTCTCTGAGTACACACACCGGAGATTGGTGAGTGACTCATAGACTCTGGAGATTTGTGTTTCTTTTCATTGAGGAACCCAACACAAATAATTTAAATTAAATGTCTGCAACATCTTAAGTAAGGTGAGATGGATTCTATACTGTAACATCATCCTTCTTTTCTGCTCTTCCACTTATTTAGAAATTTCACACAGATTTACCTCCATAGGGACAAATAAGAATTAAAGCAACATCTGGATTAATATGGTATTTTGAATTAGATGTTCACAAAGTGCAAGGTTTAGAAGTTTTTTGCACAATGACTAGTTTTGCCATCCTCTTCTGTGTTACCTGCTCAATGTAATTTATAAGAGAGTTCTTGTTGTCTTCCCAGTAGCCCTTCAGAGTTTCTTCAGGTGGGAATTTTTCACAGCTGAGCTCCACTGTGATTTCAAAGCAGTTGCTGCTGAGGTAATTGAAGTCCTGCATTCCTGCAATGCCAGAAAGAGAGTTAGTGATGCGTTTTTCATTATCCTGAAGTAAATAAGGGGACACACATGAAATGCTGGGACTATTTAGAAAAGAACAGCTAAAAATACAATTGATGCAGCTCCATTTAATCTGCCTTATTTTGAATCCAGAAGCTTTAAATCAGAGAAACCAATAGGGCAATTAATTCCAAAATGTATTTTATTCCCAGGGAAAGTTTAGAAAAGCCTTGATACATAGCTTGTATACTTCTACCTGATGTTGCACCTGGCCTATATACTCTTAGATCACACATTTTTGGATAGCCAACATATAAATTACATTTTTTCTCTTTGGGAAAGAAAATTATTTCAGAATTTGGCTAAAATATTTCCATATGAAAAAACAGAACAAAAAAAGATGATCACTTTGTAAGCCAGGAAGAATGACAATTAATTACAAAGCAAAATACACATAATAAAGTGACATTGAAAAAAAGATTTATAAAGTTGGGTCAAAAACATGTTGGGGTTTTTTCTGAAAATACAATGTTTCAAGTTAGAAACATTTTACATGAAAAACATCTCCTCAGATGTCAAGATTTTCTGCATAGATTTCAAATATTCTCCACTGAAAAAAAGTACAAAATAAAACTTCTTATAAAATTCATTTACATGGAAATTTTTCCATGGATAGGGTATCTCCTATCCACTCAATGCCTCTGCAAATGAGTGGACAGGCACAGCCTCCAAGAGAGAAGGGAAACACCATTATAAATTAAACTTTAATAACTGAAATTTGAAAACATAAGTAACATAGTAGCATCATCACTAGGAATAAAAACTTGATGGAAAATATGCATTCTTTTACATTTGTGAGCCTCTCCTCTCACCACATGAATATATTGGCTATTTTCTTTAACTGGTCAACCAAAATCCACAGAGGTTTCCAGTTTTGTAACTGGGTCAACCAGCTGGAGAGGGACAGTGGCCATCCTCAGGAGGGTCACAAATACATGCCCTGCAGAGGCTGATGTGGAACTATCCCTCACCTTCCCAGTCTGTCTCTAGCAGAGTCCATGGATTCTCAAATGGAGGCCTGAGAAGAAAATTGCTATCAAGCCCTTTGAGCATCCCCATGGAGACCACTGAGGGATTTAGAAGTGTGTCCAGGACAGCTAATTCCTTCAGCCATGTGTTCCCCTATGCAAGCTCCCCAAGAGACCTGATGCAGTCTCATCACTGAAGCACCAGTGTTGCTCACTGGTCCAAAAGTGCCCAGAGAGCTGATGGCAGATCCCAAAGAGAGCCCCGAGGGCAGCAAACACACTGAGTCAGGTGGGATTTTGCCAACACTCTAGGGTGAAGAGGCTGTTTTCTGCCAACCACGCAACAAGACTCCCAGCTACTGATAGGCACAGGGACTTTGCTGATTGCTAAAAGAATCCTTTTCTTTCTAAACCTTTTTTTAGAAAAATGAGGACACAGAAGGCAAAGGCTCCTGGGAGGGACGGCTCTGATGTTCCAGCAGGCAGAACTCTTAGATGGACCATTCAGCAGTGCACAGCAAGAGAGCAGTAGAGTCATTAGTAAAAGCTTCACAGCAAGTTCTGACTATCACGCATTTGTCCTGGAGACTAGATAATGCTGCTTTTGTTGATTTTTGTATTTCTTCTAAAAGAAAGAAAGAATGCATGAAGAGGAAAACAGGGAGCCGAAGGGCATGATGTAATTTTACTGTGGTGCCAACAATTCTTCACCATTACTGTTCCAATTCTCAGGAAATTTCTCCTTCCTCCCAAAGTATTACTCAGGATGCCCTAATTTCTCAAGAACAGAATAAGGGAGCAATATATTTTCCAGTTTTGTGCACAATGTCTGTACCCTATAGTTTATTTCCCAAGCCCTGGCTTGGTCTAAGATTTATATGTTGCTCCTGAAAAAATTAATCTTTTGCATCACTGAACTGCCAGTGTTGATCTGAATCTCTGGGATGGAGAATGAGGTGAAGCTGGCCTAGATCTAACTTGTGACCTACTACATATGTGATCTGGAGTTCATTAGGCTGTGCAGGCTTTAGCTCCCTGTTCACTGTGCTGATTAGGTGCAATAGCCAAGAAACCAAAGCATTTCTAAAGATTATTCAATATTGCAGTAACTTTGCTGCCACTGGTCAAGTCCTCTAACTTATGCACGTGGCATGGATCACATGCATGTACATCACCACATTCCCAAAGCCTCTCACTGTGTAGCACTAATTTTCTTACACTTTAACAGGAACTACTCTCTGAAGATCAGAGAGGCTTAGATACCTCAGATATAACTGAGATTCAGCAATGAATGCCTTTTATTGCTGACCATGAGTAGGACTTTTCTTTTTGAAACTGAGATAACAAAAACTTCTCTGTGGCTACTCCAGTGTCCTGAGGGACTATAGTGTCTCTGTGTTAGTGCTTAAAAAAATAAGCTTACAATACGGGGCAAAAATTAATTTATTCAGGTTTTAATAAAGGAAAAATCCAAGCTTCATAAATAAAGTGCATCTCCCTGGCATCCAGGCATCAGAATTACTTAAGACATTGAATTACAAGCTACAGCACTAAGTTAGTTCAACTTCTACATATAGAAAAGACAGTAACCTTTACCAGGACAAAATGTATTTGAATGAGGAGAACATGTGCCTCCTAAATGTGGTCAATGAAATCCTAAAAAAACACCTAGCACCGCTTCCAAAACTGTTAATTCAAGTTAGGAATTAGTAAAGTGCCAAGAGTGATTTGAGAGTATCTGAAAATTTTAAAAAGACACTTAAATGGTAGCCTAATAGTACGGCGGCATAAGCTGCTTTGGAAAGTTATTTTTGTAATGACATGAATCTGATTAGACTCAGGTGACTCTGTAATGACAGAAAAAGCAGACCAGGCATGTGGGCTACATAGCGATTCATTACTATCTGTTCTTCTCATCTTTGGTTCCAAATAGATACTCCACACAAAAGGTACATTAAAAAATCATTAAGGATGTTGAAAAGTTAAACAGTCAACAGCTAAGGAAATGACAGAATGAAAGCTGTTTGTGTAAATTTAATTTGGCTTCCTTGTGCATAAATGAAATCATTAATTACATGCTGATAAGGAGAAGACCAGTGTTAAAAACAACATGGTTTTTATGTGCAAACTTGTTTCTCTCCAGAATCTGATGGCTAAAAGAGCCATTCTTGAACACAGAAGAATGACCTCTTTGCCTTTGCTTGCTGTCTCTGGAAAACCTACAAGGATCAACTAATTACAGATGACAAGTATCACAAGGCATCATGGCCTCAGATTTAGCACAAAGATGCTCTTGGGGGAACTATTTTCTCTGCACCCCTGCTCTACAAAAGGAAGTAACTACTAAACTGTAACATTGAGTAAAATCTCACAGAGAAGTATATTTAGATAGAGAAGCAAGTGTCAAATATTCCTGTACATCATCCACTTTCACCATTCCAAAGGTCTGAAAGGGGAATTGCCACCTTGCATGAGGTTGGTGAGGAAATCCTGAGGTCAGACAAAAGGGAAGGACAGAACATGAATGCAATGGAGGGTTCATCCTTACTTCCAGTTACAACCAAAGGACTGTTACCAGATGTTTCTGCCACAGATGTTCAGCCTTCCTACTGAAAGAATCCAAGTATTCAGAACATGAAAAAGCAACCCACAGTCACATGAGAGCCATCCATGTCCTACCCCCACAGACCAGAGGACCAGTGAAGATTGCTGCTGGCCCACCACGCAGGGCTGTCTTTTACAGAAGGTACAAGTCCCTGTGGATCAATCATATGAGCAAACATGATTGCTCAACAGCCCCACAACTGGGGGCACCATAATATGCTCTGTAGGGCAACAGCACCGATAGGAATTCAGTAGAATGAAAGATGATCTTTCCTAGGTCAGAGCTCTTGGTCTGATGAGTATGGTCCAAGGCAGAATTGGAGATGACCAGGAATAAAGACAGAAAATGGGCAGGAGTGGACACTGGAGCTGTGTTTGGTGGAGAAAGGAATGTTTGGGTTCAGTAGAAGAGAGAGAAAGGAAGGGAAAAGGGGAAAGTGGGGGACAAAAGCCCAGAGGAACCCAAGTGTACAAAGTCAGAGAAGTACCACCTTAGCTCCAACAGGAGCAGATACAATGGAGACAAGGTCTTTGATGTTTCTTTTGATAAATTCCTAAATCTGGTAAGGATGTACAGTACATACTGTTCCAAAAGCAACATAAATGGCTTTTCAACACCTTATGCAGCTACTGACTTTGAGTACATTACCATACAGATAGCAAGAGATCACTGATACCATCAAAAACCCAATTGCTGCATTTTGGTCTTCAGATGGAGCTTTTCAGATTAAAGCTCCAAGAAAATTTTCATTTGAACTGAGCAATGTTTAGTTATTTTCCTTAGCACTAGACATAGAAAGAGCAGAACTGCTTTCACTGAATTATATTTGGGTTTTTTTGTTTAAGTCAGCAAACACTACCATGGAGGTTTTGTTCAAAAGTCACAGCTTGCCAGCTGATTTCTGCACTTGGAAAAACAAAAAAGCCAGAACCAAAACTAAGAACAGATTCATGTATGGTCCAAAGTATATTGTTGTCTCTCTATTTTTTATTAACTCACCAGATTAGGATGATAGAGCCTGCCTAGCACTAGGATTCCTGCCTACTAACATCTGTACAAATATGAGAAAAAGAAAGGCCTCACTTGGGGAATTAGCAGTCTAACTTAACAAAAGATGCAAAAAGAGGAAATCAAACTTTCCAAAAAGTTTTTCCAATGGAAAAATGTGTCTTTGCCATGTGCAGTTTAATCAGAATCAAAGCATTTCATCAAAACAATGGAAAAACTGGTTTTCATAGCATTTTTTAAGGAAAAATAAGCTGAAGTTAAATATATGCATGTTTCTATAAATAATATTTAATATTTCATTAAGATACATTTTAACTGAATTGAAACAAACTTTAACTATTAAACTTCTCAGTATTTTGGTTATATTAAATTTTTTTCAGCTCTTGCAAACTTTGGTTTTGAAGGGTGTTTTAACGGTTCCAATTCAAAGTCTGTGGAAAGCCTCCCATGAAGGGAAATTTTGGGTTTCAGTTATATTCAGAAATTTCAGTATTTTACTTCACACTCAACCCCTCGTGATTACTGGCTGTATGATCACTACCAGTTGTTGTTCTGTTTCTAATTTCTTCACAGGAGCTTAACTATTTTCTTCTTTTAGTACCACATTTACAGAAAAAGAAGCAGAGTGAGGCTGCCACTTAAGCTGTCTAATGCTTTGAGACAATCCTGCTCACTTCAGGTAAAAATTTAAAATTCCTTCAGAGACTGTAATTGAATATCAAGAAAAAAGCAAACAATAAAACAGTTACATGTGTTCAAAGCTATCCAGTATAAAACAGCAATGCCAAACACAGGCAACTCACTCCAACACAAGCTGAGCTTCTAGCCCAGAAATCTTCAGCTCAGTTTTCACTCCAAGTTTAGCAGAGGCAGAACACTCTAAGATTTAGATATCCCAACACCTGTTTGCCTCAGTTTACAAAGATATCAAAATTCTTATTAAAAAGGAATGAAATGTCTCATTTAAATAAAATGTCTCATTTCAGGCTACTCTTCTAGACTTCTCCTGGAAGATTAGTCTGGACGTGCCCGTAGTAGCTCTGCTGCTCCTCTTAGCACAGAGGGCTCTGCCGAAGTCTAGGAAAAAAGCACCTGGACAGGAATCAGGCACAAGCCACAAAATATGAAGATGCAAATATCTTCATGGCTTGTTTTGTTCCCATTAAAATCCAAGGACAAACTCCCATTTTCTATAACACTGCAAAATCATGCAGCCAGGCTTTCCCACTTCCTTCAGCTTGGATGCCTTTGTTACTGAGGTTCAAATGAAGCAGCAGCAGCCTGCTCTCATGAGGGTTTGTCAGAGGATTTTTCACTCTTTTCTTCCCCTCCCACCCTCCTACAAGAAAAAAATCCTTAATATTTCATGATAGCAGAGCAATCACTTGCCCACTGTAGAACTATTAAATTTGCAATGACCTGAACCCTGAAGAAACACTGTAGAAATGCGCAATAAAAAGGAATATTTTAATAGGTATCACAGTGAGCTTTATGGGATTTTATAGATGTACTGTAATGAGAGATCAGCCTTTGATTTAGCCTTAACCAGGCCCAAAGTTGAGGGTAACAGAACTCAAGCTCAAAACAGCCAGTGACATAGACCCCCACGGGGTGGGCTCACCTCCTGGGACACTGTACCATGCACCACCATTAGTTGTTCCATCCACAAAGCTGCTGTCGTCATCATTTTTGCGACAAGGTGGTCTGTTTGGATCAGACATAGCAGGGTTAAAAGAAGAATAACTGCGAGCCAGGCTTTGAAAAATAGCATCATCAGGGCAGGAGCTGTATTCATGAGCGCTGCCTAGGGAGGAAAAAATGCCAGGAACAAGGATTATTAGAAAGGCATTAATGGTGACTGGGCTCACAACTTACATTACCAGCACTGCACAGCAGAACTGTGCCTGAAAATTCCATGTACACAGGTAAGTGTCCTTTAGCATCACAAGTTAATACAGCATTACCTTAATAAAATTAACATTTTCCCATTACTTCATCAATTGTTGCCCTATCACTGAAGTGGCTAATCACACCAGTCTTAATATTTATGAAAATACTAATTTAAAAGTGCACCACAAAACCTAAGCTATTCTAGGCTTTAGATATTTTTTTTAGAAGAACACACAGTATAAAAACTGATGTTTCCCTAAAGAGTTTTATAGTAAGATACTAAAAACATTGGCAATTAAACTGTGATAAAGTCAATTGAAAGAAGAGAATCACAAACAATATCAACAGTTCATGAAACTTCATGATACTTCAGTCATGTGTTCATCCCATAGCAGCAGAAAAAACAAATATTGCTGTATCCTATATGATAACATCTCTGTCACAATGTGATCCTTTTCATGAGGGACCAGTACTGAAAATGGCAACAGTGATAGTTGTTTCTATTAGCACACTGCTGCTTTCATAAATTCATTTTTCACATGTGCAAGAAACCTTAGCCCAGCCTCATCTTTCTCACTTCATTTAACAGGGTACAGACAGCCCCAGCTAATTTAAGAGCTAAGTTGCCTTGATTAATATATGTGAGGGATTATGATTCCCTCAGGTATTAAATCATTTTTGTCATGTAAATCTACTGAAACAAACTATCATCTTCAAAGCTAGAAAATATAGTCATACAGTGACTAGCTTTGAGCACGTGATTAATATGATAAAGTAAGTCATTGCAATGCAATGACTATAAATAATGTTTATCATTTTTTCCGCAATGCTTAAATGTTTTTGCAATGTTTTATGGTTTTGTTTGTAGGGTTTATAAAGTGGATCTTAGAAATTTCTTTCTATACTTATTTCACTGCCATCTATCTCCTACTATTTCATGTTAACTTCTATTTACATACCGCTCCGAGTCTCATCATACGGATAATTTGCAACAAGGTCCCCTCCATGAAGGTTGGCAGAGAGCACAAAGGGAATATCCATAATCCAGTGAATGACGCCTTTCGTTTCGGGAGCAAGCTACAACAAAACAGCATTACCAGCAGTTACAAATTGATAACCCAATGTAGAAACAATCAATTAAATACAGTGGGCTTAATTATTATCACATACACTGTGCAAGACACTTAAATGAACAGCAATTTTATTCTGGCTTCAGAGAAAATTAAATCAGTCCTTTACATTAGATTTATAACTATATTATACGGATTAATGTAAATCCAAAACTGGTGTCACTTATCTCAGAATGAGACTGCAAATAAAGCAATCTCAATCTTTTTCTTCTTCCCATTATGGATAAAAAAAGCCTACCAAATTTTAAACCAAGGAAAATAAAATAATTAAATGTTTGTAGGGTACAGTCTCTGCATGGAAAGTAAAATTACTTTATTAATATTTTGAATTCAAAGACAGAATATGGCTATTGAGGTCACAGTCCTGTGGGGCTGCAGGCACAACACTCTATTTTCTAGAACGTCCTCTGGGGGTAAGCACAAGAAGATAAAAATCCCTCCAGATATACAGCTGCATATTGAAGACCTAAAAATGCATGTGTTCCATGTGAGAACAACTATTTAGCCAGCAATATAATTAAGCAAAATACACAAGTGAATTTCTGGCAATGGCAAAAATGCAGAATATTTGCAAAAATAGCTTAAAATCAAGAGAGAATGCTGCGCAAAAAAAAAAAAATCCTTTGACTGAGAAATTGTCTAAGGATTAAGCAAGATGGATCAAAAGAATTTACTACAGCAATCCATTTTGAGAAGAATTCAAGAAACATCAGATGGATAAGTTTAAAAAAATGAACAAAATCTTCAGAAGAAGGTGAATCATAAAGACCATACACACAGCTCTTAGAGGTCACTAAGTGTTTGCTTACATAAAAGGGAAGAGATGGGCATGCAAGTGACCCAACATCCAGCCCCTACTTACCTTGGGATTCTGGTCCACGGCTTTTTTCATGTTCTTCAGAAGGTGGTTGTTTGGACCACCTTCTTTCTCATTAACGTAAACTATTCTATCAAGATCAGGAAAATTTCGGTTTAGATCTATCCCTTGGGCATTGCTTCGACCAACAAACCAGTCTTTCAATTCACCAGGCTAAATGAGGAAAGGGAACAGAAAGAGAAGGGAGATGAATAGATTCAGGAGATTACATATCAAGCTTTTTATGGGTATGTTTACTTCTCACGTGCTCGAGAATAAAAAGGGATCATGTGGGAGTAAAAACTCCTGAGGGACCAAGAGCTGAGTCTATCACACCTATTCCTTCCTAGAGCTCTGTGGGAAAAAAACCAATCTCTGTTTCCCTGAGGGTCTTGCAGGAGAGGATCATTCTCATATGGCACACTTGGACTAAGGATAAGTAAAATTACCAGCAGTAACAGATTTTCAGTGCCAGCAGTGTCTCCCCCAAGACTTGGCTTTTCCCCATTGCCTCATGTCCTGACTGTGAATTACAGATTTCATTTTAGTGAGACTCAAAGCAGCTGTAGATTTATCTGTCAGCCTCAAGGAATGTTTGCACTTGTTTCAAAGTTCCTCTAAATGACGTCAGGGTAAAGAAGGACCTTAATCTTTACTTGAATCTTTTATTTTTATTGTGCCTGTCAGCCTTGTTCACTAAAATGGTAGCAATGAGAATTTTTGCAAAATTATTTCTTTAAACTGATTCTCTAAAGTGAGTTTGGGATTTCATTAAGGAAATGCCTTCAGAATGCATAGTTTTCCCTAGCTTCTCTCTGTAAGCTTTCAGTGCTCTTTAATGAAGGTTTAATTTGGTTACTGGTTTTAATCTTGGGATATATTGACTCTACTGTCCCATTGTGTGTGCAGGATCAAGATACTTGTCAATTAGAACAGCAGCAACAAAGCAAATTTTATTATAAAGCATATCTAAATTGTAAGGCAACCATATAAAAGCAGGTGTATTTTGGCTACGGAGCAAAAGTTTCAAATAATATTACAGAACCTCTACAGAGAGAGATTTCAAAGTAGTAAAATGCCACACCACTCTGAAGACAGCTTCTGCTTCACTGCCACGAGAGGGAGATGTACGACTGAATATAAAGAGTTGGTGCGTTTTTTCAAAGGCTTCATGAGAATCAGTTTAACAAAGATCTTAATAAGGTTTGATTTATATAATCATAAATAGTCTCATGAGAACTTTCAACATTTCAATATTATTTAAAAAATAAATATACTTTGTAAGCAAGGAAATTCCTATTTTTGTTTATAACATAATACACACCAGAATCTGTGTGACAGGGTTACTATTTGACTTCCATTTGATAATTACACATTAATGCATCGTATGTTTCTTGACTGAATCATCACCCTAAAATGCATACTTAATTTTCTTGACTAATACCTTAATTAAAGTACCTCATGCATGATATTTAGAATCAAAGTTATTAATATTAAAAACATGGCTCACAAAGCTTGTTGTTCTGGGACCAAGCTCTGATGAATGTGAAAAATTTTTTAATTGTATTTGCATGGGAATATCCTTAAAGAAAACAAACTTCTATTTTCTAGCACTTTTGAGACATCATGTATTACTGGAAGTTACTTGTTTAGGAAGCAGTTCAGTCAGTGAACTTAGATGAAAGAATATGCAGAAAACATAAACATCATTATATTTTAAAATCACAAGAGAGAAGGCTACTTGTTGAGAAGTCAAGCATAAAATCCTCTTTGTTAAACATCACAAGCCTACTCTACTATTAGGGAACAGTTTGGTGGTAGTGTTCCATTCAACAGTTGCCACCAAGAGTTCATGTATCTGTTAGTCCAAGTGCCATTATGATGAGGCTGAGAGACATTGGTAACTATTCTTACACAGCCTTACAAACCTGGGATGCTGCCTTTTCAAAGCCATCTGGGTTCAACGATGGCATGATATGGATACGTGTGCTATGGACCAAGTTGATAATAGTATCATTTCCTTTCTGGTATTCATTACACAAGTACTGCGCCAAGAAGATGAGTAACTCCCTTCCAACAGCTTCATTCCCATGCATATTCCCAACATATTTAAATTCTGGCTCTCCTGCAAGAAAAAGGAAGAACAAGTGTTAGAAGAACATATAAAAACCACCCATGGGCTGGATCACACAGCACACTTGAAATGTGGGTATGACTATTACTAAAACGGGGCGTGGTGTTCCCAGGAAGTTTCAAACCTCCTTCAGAGAGGGCTTTTTCTGAACTCTGGCTTAACAAATGCTAATTAATATTCAGCTGTTTGCCAAAGGCAAAGTGAGAAGAACAGAGGACAATACAGTGTGCCAAAATAAATGCTAAGCACCGACATTAACATTACTACTGTTGAGATCTAATGCAGTTGATGCATCAATACTACAAAAGTGTGTCTCGAATATGTAAACTGACACTAACAGAGCTTCTTATCTTTAATGTTGTCTCCAAGATTAGGTTAAGCTCATTGTTCTACACATGTATTAAACTGCAATTCTTTCACTAAAGCATTGCCAGTGAACAGCTGTTGATCACAGTGATCAGAAAAATCTTTCTCAGCAGGTGTTTTGGATATTCAGCTCAGACTTTATGAATCAAGTGCAACAAGCTAACTCATAAAATAATCATTTCCATTTAACAGTCTAATAAGCAGAATTAAATATATGTTTAAATATTCCATATATATATAATCTATATTAAATGTTTATGTATATATTTAATGTAAATTTTATACATATTACATAGCCATGCAATACTAATAGTAAATGTGTAATGTATATTCAATATATATTCTCTGTATTAAAAAGCCATCCAATATTCCCAACTGCTAAAAGCCTTAGTCTCGTAATCATGGACATTTAAACCACACAATGTATGTCACATGGAGCAGTGAAGGATTTACCTTTTGAAAGACTGCATTTTGGGCCCTCATTCGAGAGAAGTTTTAGTGTACATGTAAATAACTGAATGAGATTAAGAGGGGTGTCCTGAAACTAAAATAAGGAATTTGCTGTTTTTCCTAGATTGAAGGTCCTTTTCCCTTATGCTTTGCCTTTTAAAATGTGGTTCTGTTTTAAATCCTTTAATCAAACATTCAGCTAATTACAGGCTCTAAATAGTCTTCAACCATGCTTTGTGATAGCCTTTAGCACTATTAAAGGGGCAAATTCAAGCCAGGAAAAGTGTTACACAAACAAAACCTAAGTAATTGCTAATCAAGCATGCAGGCATATCTACTTACGACCCTTCAGTCTACGCTTGTTAACCTTAATCCAGTGATAAGATGCGAGCAGACACAGTGCTATTAATACCATTACTTCCTTTCCTTCCAGCTAAGTTGGTTTTATAAATATGGATACATCCCTGAAATGTTTTGCTAAACAGGTTTAAAAGTTGTCTAATTTGAATAAAATAGTTTCATGTTATCTGACAGACACAATGCCATTACTGTGACTAAACCACTCCATTTCCTCTTTTGGCATTGAGATCCTATTTCCTGTTTCTTCCTACCTGCTAATACCAGGGAATGCAAGAGGTTTAATCGTCAAGAGTAATCAGACCACGCAATCAACCTGATCCCATGAAAACAGATGGATACTGTATAATTAAATACGCAGCACTGCACATCACATGTGCTCAGAATACTCACACACGTGTACTGGCATGTTACCTATGGGGAAAATGCGTCACAAACTAGCAGGCAAAACTGGACTCCCATAAAAATGAACAGGACTGCATTTTGCACTTGTGTTTTTCCCTACGACATACCTGAGGAAGCCTGAAGGAGAAACATTTTCTTCTGATTCCCAGACCTGTACATTAATCCCCCACTTTTCTCGCCCATTTGAATTTTACAGGCCTGGTTCAAATGAGTAAAGAGAAACATATGTTTCACATAGAGTATTACTTGGCATTCCCCCCAAAGAATCATTAACAGTGTTTAGAAGGGTTCCTGGAAATAATCACACAGGGTCTACAGTGAGCCAAGAGTACAGCCTTGTATCTTCAGTGGTAATGACCCATCCCAAATGAGCCAGGAAGAAGTAACGAGTCACTGGAAATACAGAAGGTGTTTCCTATGAAAAGTGATTGAGGAGGTCAGCCCCATTTTCCTGAGGAAGACTAATAAGTGACAGTCAAATATATCAATCATGTCACAGAGGACTTAGTCAGGAGAACGGTACTTCCCAACACCACAAACAAGGGAGTGATTTCCAGTGAAAGGGAACAAAGAAAGTTTCTGGAGTGACAAGAAAAATTACACAACTCATAACACAAAGTGTGAAACCAGTAATCAAAGAATCCTCTTAGCACCAAGGTGTCAACAAAACTCCCAAGTTTTGCTGGCAAATCAAAAGTTAAAGAAACTATCTAAAAGCAAATGCAAAAAGAATGAAAAGGGAAAGATAACAGAGAGTTCAGTAACAGCCCTGCTTCAAAATGTAAATTCTGTGTTTACATTTTAGCTCCCTTGGGCATTTTCTTATCCCTGTCTCTGAAGCAAAGAAACCCATCTCCTATCAATCCTCTGGCTGCAGAGAACAAGGCTGCCTGGTCCACACCCGTCCATACCTCTGTCAGCTCTCAGCCCTACCCATTTTCTTAATTCTAGGCACAACAACCAAAGAAATACTCGGTTTCTGCTCAATATGAATAAGTACTGAACTTCACACTGTATCCAAAAATCTTAGGAAAACTCATTCATTTTATCAGTACAGTGCAGCCAGCATTCCACGCCACTACTGCACCACAAAGAACCAGATGCTGCTGCTGCTGCTACTGCTCCTCCTCCACTGCATGGGCTAACGTAGATAAAGCCCAAGCCAGGTTGCCTGCCATCTGATCATTCAGCCTTAGCACTTTATGGTTTCCCTGGCCTATTCATAGAATATATGCTACCACACCATTTCTACAAGTTTCAGCCTTCTCTGGAAAACTGCCCAGCCCATGGAGAAAACAGCCACTGGGTCACCTGTTGCTACTTAGCCAGGGGAAGAGCTGCTCTTCCCATTAATCCTTCATGAGCCATTTAATGCAGACCTTAATCACCCCTCATAAGGTTCTATAACTGCAATTGCCTCACAGAATATTTAATTTTTTTTTTTTATTAAAAGTCTCTGTAAGTGTCAATGCAATGAAGAACTATTAGACAGTGTTCAAACCAGTAGAAAAACTTCTGTTGCACTACGGAACTGGGAGTGACTTTAAAGAAGAAGATTGAAGAAATATATTTGCTTTTTCTCATTTATTTGACCCCCACAGAAAAAAGTAAAATTGTTTTAATGGATTCCCAGGGTCTAAGCTAAAATAAACACAAAGGAACATTTCCATTTGCTGAATATTTAAAATTCTTCTTTAATGAATTTTATTAATTTCTGATGATATATCTTGACAAACGATAGTCTCTCATTCTCAATAGCAAAAGTATGTCTCGCAAACAATGTATGACATTTATAAATGTTTACAATCTGATTTCAGTTCAGATACAGAGGTTTGTGATAAGGAATGAATGAGTGGATTCTAACATAAGAAATTAAATGCATCAATCAAGTATATAAATATCTTAGTATCTCTGGTAAAACCTAAGTCATCACATCATTATGGCTTTTAGAAGGCTTCTACATCTCTCTTAGACTAAGTGTGGTACATTATAACCTGATAAATGACTGAGGAAAAAAGGTATTTTAAAATGTCATGCTTTTCTGGTGCCTGGAAAACATTGTGAATGTCACCATTCGCCTCTACAGTCACTGTCAGCAAAGGTCTTCAACAGTTTCCTAGGAACAGCTTGTACATCATTAATGCTAGACAGGTCAGCCAATTAACAGTGACTAACCACTGCCATTTTCAGGTCAGGCTGTATTTATACAGTAAAGACAGTCATTTTCTAAAATATAGGGACAAAAAGTTTAGCCCTACTAATTATATATTCTATGAGTCAAGGAACCACCATGCCACTAGCCATGGTCTAATGTCAAGCAGTTAACCTTAAAATGTACAGTATTTCATTCATGGAACTGCAAGCCATATGGGAGAAAAACAATTAAGTCCCGGGAAGTTTGAGTGCTTAAGGAACTCTTCTGCAAACCAGCCTCAAATATCCTTAAAAACTGAGTCCTTCTGCTTTCCTGTGTTTCTTATGGAAAAGCCAACAACATTCCTGAAGTAACAGATTTAGTGTTTCTGATTACTTACAGTTGCTTGTCATTTTTAATATGACAACCAGAAAACTTCTTTTGTAGATAAAGGCCGGAAAAAAAATCTCAGAACCCTCACTGGCAAGAAATTAATTCATTAAATGTTATTGGAGACCTTCTTATGCTCCAATTTTTACTAGTATTTCAAAGAGAAAGAAATTCTCTGGAGATCAGCTACATGGAAAACCAAAAATTATAAAATGGGTTTCTCCTTTGAATACAAAAAAAAAGGAGAGAAAAGGAAGAAAATAAATGAGCATGCAAGATAGAAAGGTGAACAAATTAGAAAATTTAGTTTTCCAATACCCTGTAACCTAAATGTCTTAAACATGCCTCAAAACAGTATTTCAGTGGAAATCTCCACAATTTGTGCAAAAATAGTGTTGAAAGAGAACAACAATGTGGTATCTGTTTCTAAATCATTGTATAGGCCTTATATAATTTTAGGACAACTTTTACTAAGATGGTAGCATTGGTCTAACTTGCTGAAAGAGAACCTACTGGAAGTTTCACAGGTGGCTTACAGGAAAGCAGAAACAGGTCAACAGCCAACACCACAGATTTTTGAAAAAGCTAGTATTTTGCTTTCTTGCCATTAACTGCTAGAAAATACACTAGAAGAAAAGGTGAAAATAAAATCAGGGATCTTTTGGCAACCTCTTCCTTTATAAAAAAACACATGCACTTTTAACAGCTATGACTTAAAATCCGTTTCAAGCTCTTTCTGGAAATTTTCATAATTACTTGAACACTACTGCTTAAGACCAGAGTTAACAATAAATTCTGTGCAACATATTAAACTCACAGTGAAAGCTCACAAGCAGCAGCTGTTTCTGCTGGCCTTGACATGTCCAAGTTAAGATGGGATCTCCATTCTACCGAGTACAAAGTCTGTCAGTTGGGCTTCGAACTAGTGTCTTATGTGTCTTTGTGTTGGAAATTAAATTCTCCAGACAGATTACCTCATGACAAAGACAGCTATTTCCGCCAGAAAAGTTCTGGATGACTCAGTGCTTTCTCCAGGTTTCCAGCAGCCCACTCTCACCCCAGCAGCTACAGGACCTGGCACAGCCTCCCACAAAAAGTGGGCAAAGCATCTGCTCAACTCCTGCAGTCCCCACCTACAGCTCTCTTTGCTGGCACATTCCTGTAATCTTTCCACAATATGCTGCACTTACACTGAAGTGTTGCACAATGCAGCACTGCATCCAGCATTTTTGGGAAAAGCCCACCTGCCTTACTACAGAATACAACCATTTCTGCCTACTAGACTGATGTTCCTGCGCACAAACCAACGGTTGTATGCAATACAGGTGGTGATGATTCTTTAAACCCTAACAAACCACTTGTAAAGCAAAACAAGTTTACATATTTAATCGAGCCATTTTAAATTAAGAAGAAACACTGAAATGTGATTTGCACAAAACCCTCATTTTGTGTAAATGTGTTAAAAAGCCCTCTCTTAAATTCGAGGCAGATTTTAAAAATCATCAGAATTTTAGAAGCAACAGATAACCATCTGTATATACGGCCGGATTAACCAAATTAGTTTTAAAATAAATTGCATTTTTCATGCACTAAGAAAACTAAATAAGGTTTTACATTTAAAGAAATCATTAGTGTTAAAGCAGCAAGTATCATTAGCTCAACACTGAAGATGAGGTTCAAAAGAAACCAAATATGAAATTAGTTTTCACCCTTACCAGTCTGTGGCAGAGTATGAAACGGGTTTTTTTACCTACCAGCTTTTATTCTCACTGCTAGGAGAAAACACAGACCAAAACGTACCCTGGCATTCTTTGTAAATTATACTGGCCCTGCAGAGATGTCATGAGTAACTTTCTGTCCGCTGTGATGCTGGCTGTGGGATGTAAGATTCATCTCTTTCACTATGCTCAGTAAGAGAGGAGGATTTTCCGTTTATAACAACTGAATTTTCATTTCAAAAGCACTCACTGTATCCCTCAAGTTTTGGCTGGCAGATAGAGCAAAGATGGTTTTTTTAAATCCATCAATTTATCATCGAAATAAACCCAATTATGAGAAAGCTGATACATAATTTAGACATGTATTCATGATGGTTCCTCATCAAGTTCACTTTAACAAGCCTTCTCTCTTCAGCAAACTCTAGAATCAGCTTTTTCACTTCAGCTACGAAGCTACTTGCCAGCTATCAGAGCACTTCAAAAGGACTGAGCTCTACTATCTCATTTCTTCTGCATGTAACAAATATATGGGAAATTTCAAAGCTAATCTAGTTCAAACGCCGGCTGCCAGCAGGAGACACATTTGGGCTGTGCTTTTTCTCATCCTCATTTCATTAAGAGAAGCAATAAAAATCAGAAAAAACCCATTTGTATCTAGATTCCAGGCTCTAAAGTCAAAGCAATGGGCAGGAATACTGGACAAGTAATTGAAGAAACAAAAGCAAGCTCTCCATTATTGCTGGAGAGTAATGGAGAAACAAAGAAAGAAAAAGTCGGTCAAAACATGTAAATAATTCTTTTTCAGTAAGTTATAGAGGCCCAATAAACATTGCTCTTTAGGTTTAGATTGGGTTTTATTGCTGTAAGGGTGGTGAGGCACTGGAACAGGTTGCCCAGAGAAGCTGTGGTGGATGCCCCATCCCTGGAAGTGTTGAAGGCCAGCTTGGATGGGACTTTGAGCAACCTGCCTAGTGTAAGGATCCCTGCCCACATCAGAGGAGTTGGAACTAGATGATCTTCAAGGTTTCTTCAAGCCCAAACCATTCTATGATTCCCCCTGCCATATGGGTGGCCAAGAGCACAGAAGCACAGCCGGGAGCTCACATGGTAGCAATTTCCAGGTTGGAAATGATGGACACTGTGATTTTCCCAGCAGTGCCCAGAGCAAAAAGCAAATGTGAAAAAGGGCTGAGGGAGTAAAGGCAGGCCAGGGCTCCTCCTCTGTAGCATCATTCCCCAGAATTCACTGCAAGGCCATGTTCCAGGAGGAAAGCAAGCTTGGGCAGCATTCAGGGCTGCACAGACTCGGGCCCTGAGCTGTACCAGCATGTGCAAGGGAAGCCTGCTCAGAGCTCATCTTCACCCAGCAAAACCCCTTCCATTGCTCTTTCCATAGAGGAGAACTATTTCTGACTGAAAAGTATTACAATTTCTGTCACAAGAACATTCTGGATCCTTGAGAAATATACTTTCTCTGCCTAAGAGAAATAAGAAGTAACTAGTGGAAAGCCTCCAGACTTGCTTCCTGGATTTCCAGAAGCCTTTCTGAGGCATCGCAGTGGCACTTGTTACTCCACCAAGGCTCCTCGTACTGGACGTTCCTTCTTGATTGGTAACTGGAACATTCTTTTATTCCACTGCTATTTTGTCACAATCTGACACTGTGTGAAAAAAACAGTGGGCTGCAGATCTGTGATTCAGGCAGATGATGCTGAAGTGCATTGGTCATTGCTAACAGAGGAAAAGAGATAAAATTTTCTCATGAATGTACCCCTGTAACAAGTCCCTTGTGTAGGCAGCACGTAACAGAATAAGAGTTCCTTTTCCACTGGCATATTTATTCAGCTTACTTATATGAACCCTAATATTTACTGATTTTAGCTTCTGTGATTATTGGCCATAGAGTAAAGACAAAGTGCATAAGTTAATTATGCTGTTAATTTGCTCCTACAGGGAAAGAAAAATGAAAGATTGACTTGTGATGACTAACAGAGGACACCATATACGTCACAACACAACCAACCTGATTTATGTCAATACTGTCAGAAACCAACAAATACCCAGGCATCTTCTTTTAGTCTTAAAAATTATTTTATTATCACCCTTTTGATACAAATAATTTTTAACAACAGAGTTCTGTCATTTTAGATGCTAGGGGGGTTGTTGTTTGCTTTTTGTGTTGGGTTGTTTTTTTTCCAGAAAAAATACATCTGCATTGTAGGCTTAAAAACCTGGCAAACTCTGTGAAACTCTAATGGAAAAGTGCCTGATTTGAGCAGCTAACACTCTGTCAAGTTTCTGCATTTAAGGTATGAAACCTATATGATAACCAGCAGTAAATCTCAATTGCACTTGTGCTTCAGACAGTAATGGTTGAATCATGTCATTAGAAAGCAGAAGAAAATAAAGGTTAAGTGCGTAGAGAGTGATCAACATTGGTAGAACAACACTACGGACCAAAACATTGCAACAGTGGCTTCAGAAATTTTCAATGGTATGTAAAAATTTTAAATAAAATTTTGAATTGTACCTTAATGATTTATTTATAGTAAGTTAGGTAGAAATGCAGACCTGGATGCTTGGGGAAGGTCTCTCTCTTCACACTCACATGTACTTGAAATATAGATGCCCTTTAGAAAATGCCTCTCATATTAAAAAAACAGACAAGAAGTGATTATTATTCCTAGCAAGATAGTATAATAGTTTAAGGAGAGAAAGCTAAACTGATGCAGAGACTAATAAAATCAAACTTCATACGTAGGAGGAAGGAATGAATCATACAACAGCTTTATGACTCAAGAATAAAGATGGAGATAACTGAACCAGACAAATCCTTTGTCTCCACAGCAGATGGGAGTGGATCCAGAAGGCTTTCAAGAGATGTTTTGCTTTTAAATAGGAAAGCTCCAGACAAAGAAATCACATATGGACATTGACCCTGACACTGCAAACTACAGCACAGCTGTATAGCTGCAAGACACAGAACAGCCTTCATAAGATAGAAATGGTTAACAAAAAAATCCATAATGGCTTTTATGTCTGCTTGGAGGCACACACCGCAGCGTCCTAAAACCAGGTATTTTTCCTCATATGGGCAACAAACATAATGCTTTTTATCTTCTGAGCTTTCCTCAGAGCTTCCACTGGGTTTTCCCTCTAAAGAGTAGTAAGGCATTCCTGCATTTACAGAAAGGACTTGTACATATGTCTCAGTCAAGAACAACAGAAATCGCAATGCTGACCTTGAACAGCACCTGTAAGTGCAGACAGTCAACCAGCAGCTGAGCAACCACATATTCTACAATGAGCCCTACCTATGGCTAGGGAGCTCTATGCAATTTGGTATAAAATTAACCTACCTAAGGTTTATTCTAAGTGCACACAGAAAGGCTACTTCAGAGTAACAAGGCATGTTCCTCACAAAAGGGCAAATAATAGCCATGTTCTACCATTATACCCACTGTGCCTCCAATATGCCAAGGACATTAAAGGGCAATGACCAGCAGGGTCAGTAACCAAGGAGCAATTCCTACCACTGTCTAATTACTGTTTCCTCTGAGCAGTACAAAGCAGCTACAGAAAATCCATCTTTTGTGGTCCCTTTCATCTCACTTGAAACTTCCTTTCTCTTTTATGTTACTAGCAGTACATCAGACAAGCTCTTTCCTGACATTGCAGAGGAAACATCATGTTAGTGAAAAGGTACATCTTATCCAAGGACAAATTTTTTCACTAATAAAAGTCCAAAGGGCTTTTGTAAATTCCATCAGTGGTATCTGGCATCAGTCTGAGCATTCTCACCACAATTCCTATGTAGCAATTTATATTTTTTGGTAAGTGTAATAGAACACTGGGAGCTGAGATTTTGCCACACTTCTGTAATTCAGACCAATATTAAAGCACTGAAAGCAGGAGGAAAACAGTGCCAGACCTTCCAGATATACTGCATTTTATTTCGATTTTATGCAGGTGTAGAAGGCTGGCAAAGTAAAACTAAGAGGTGTAATAAAATCTAACACACTTTAAAAGCCGTATTCATACATTTTGTATGAATTCTTTTTATTTCTTTATTCAAAATATTTTGAGATTTGTGAAATTACTCTTCTCACACATACTGCCATTATTACTGTCTAGAAAGCCCATGAAGTAGCTAGCTAGCCAGCCCACAGAAGAGAGCACAATACAGCCAAAAGGTATCTCCTGAGAAGCCCTACAGCAATATTTTCACTTGGAGCTTCAAAGCATTTGGGGCATTTTGAGACGAAAAACCTGCCTAACTGAAGAAAAAGGGAACCTAGGAAATAATAATACCGATCAAATAGGAAGGCGATGTGGTGCCTGATCCAATACATATCTATGAAGCTCTTAATCCAAGAACAGTGGTTTAACAAACAACAGAGGAGCAGTACTGAGTCGTGTGGATGCAACATCTTTTCCAACTGTATCCAAGCACTTCTCTACCACTGCATTTGTATGTGGATATGTGTACATCTTATAAAAAGGCAGGAACATCTCTCATTGAGACACTCAGGCAACAAGGAGGTCATCCCCAGGTCATGAAATTATTTTCCTATTTCTTTTCACTAACATCTTCTTTGATCTAAAGCACACTTCTAATTTTAACTGAAGAAATTGTATTTGCAGATACTCAAAATCATATGAAAAGACAGATTTGGCACAGTTCACAAACAAAATCAAAACCACATGATTACACGGGCGACAGAGAAAAAACCTTTTGGGTAGTGACCCAGTATTCCCTGCTTTTATTAACCCTGTTACACCTTATGACTCAGTAGTTCATTCTTTAACTAAACAATCTGAAAGAAAATGCTTTTTATGAAATTATTATATTTTCCCATTAAAAGACAAAGCTGTTTGGATTGTTTCATAAAATATTAGCTATCCAGTCTTTGACACATTTTCTACTTTTTTTTTTTATGTACTCCACTTTTGCTTTCAACCTGGTTTTAACTTTTATGATCACAGTGTGATGACTGCCAAAAGCATGCTTCAGGATATTTTTTCCAGCAGTCTGCTAAACCATTAAGAAAAAAAGAAATAGTTACAGAACGTAACTAATCTAAAACAATGTGTTCAGATTTTAGGAAGGCAGACATGGGAAGGCAAAGGGACTGAAGATTACCACATTGACCATTAAAAACTGCACCTAATAAAAGGAAACAAATTTGGGAAAGAGCAGCCAACACATAAAACCCACTAAGACACACTACTAACCCAGCACAAAGGAACCACACTTTTCTCCCCAAATAGCCCAGTGACATTTGACCTGATTCTAACCATAAAGACCTCTTCTGTATGTATATAATGAGAACATTTTCCCTTTTAGCTTCACTAGTAGCAAAAACTACCACTGAAATTGCACTGAGAGCTCAGTTTTATCTTGTTCTCCTTTATGTAGGACTTCACCCATTAAACATATACATACCTTCAGCATATTAGCACCAGGGGGTTAGTCTGGAATGTCAAGTCAAGCACATACTCAGGAGTCTGACAGAACAAGGCATTGCAGACTCAAGAAAAAACAACTTTGAGAAAAGATCTTCCACTGACTCCTGTAAATTCTCATTCTGAATTTATGTCTGAAAAGTTTTATGAAAAGAAATTTTATGTCTGAAAAGTTTCTTTCTGGATACGATTTTTCTGTATTTGGTTTCTATCCACATGGAACAATTTTTTATTTTTCAAGCAAAAGCTTTTCAGCTATTTATGTATTACCCAAGCATAAAAAAGTATAGGCCCTATATATATATATATATATATACACACACACACACGTATGTATATGTATATGTGTGTATATGTATATATATGATAGCTCTTTTATTTTCAAAGATGTTTTCTTGGCATTTGTGTACCTAGAAAAATTATTTTTTCATGCTAGAATTCTCCAGGTGGCTTGTTTTCACAGAGGCCTTTTCTTCAAACCAGGTATGAAGCAAAAGCTTTTAAAAAGCTTGACAACACCATCTTGCAATATGAAATTTAGAATCCTGATGCTATTTGAATAGCTACTAGAAAAAGCATGTATAAAATGTATAAAGTATCGGTGCAGAGCACACAGGGGTAGTGGGGTGTCGATCCTTCACTGCCTGCTGTGCCAACTCCCACCTGGGATCTACCTGGAAAAAAGGACACTGACATTAGTACAACATCATGCCTTCTGTCTCTGATTTTGCTTAAAAAGGAAGACAGAAAGTAAAATCATATCTATATTATACCATTGCTATGCTAAAAAAAATATTTCAAACTCTCTCATGGTAGAGTATTACACTATTTTTACAGAGGGAAACCAAAGCAGCACTTAGCAATAGGGCTGTGCTGGGGACAAATGCATTCCAGGATCCCAGGGTAAGCTTTATGTCCCCCACTGGACCTGGCAGTCTAGTACTGCAACCCCGTGAGAGTGACAAACTCAAGGCTTGCTCGTAAAATAATTCACACTGGGAACAATGCTGTTATCACATCTTACACTATTCAGAACGCCCCATTAGATCTAAATAATCAACTCAACATGTCAAAGCAAGCAGGATATGAGGGCAAACCTAAGCGAAAAAAAAAAGTCCAAGAGATAATTTCAGGAACTGTGAGTTTCCTGACTAGGAACAGCTTCCAGACTTCCATTAAGATGTTGTTCTGTCATGGCTGCATAACTTACAAACCACCAAGCTAAAAGATAACACTGTAATGTAGGAAACTGGAATTTATCAGGATTTCTGAGCTATGTATTATACATGCCTGCTATGAGCTTTTCATGCTTTGGCTCACAGTTTTTCAAATAGGTAAAAATAATCCAACCATGATGTTTTTCCCCAGAAAAAGATAGGTTCCTATTTTACATTGCTTGGCAATGGTAGCTTGAGTCCTAAAAAGAAATATGAAAAATCACTTTACTATACTGATCACTAAACAATGGAAGTTTAAAAAGCCCAAACAAAAAGCCCAAAAAACCCTCAAAAACACACACCAAAAAACCCAACCCATCAGTCAGAGCCAACAGATCCTCCTTGCCAACATGTACACAAGCATGACTCCAAGAGATAGTCACAGTGCAGAAAGCCATTCTGGGATCTTAACCATGGTTCACTCGAAGCTGCCGCTCCAGCAGTGCAAGATTTCCTGCCCAGGCATTAATACTATTGTCACAAAGCCTGTGCCAGCCTCCAGCCTCCAGGACCAGACATAAACCACTGTGCCATCACTGAACAAAGACTGTACCTGGTCTCAGAGCATCTGCTATGTAAGCAAAAAAAAAAAAAAA
>VZRM01001697.1:313792-352792 GCA_013397955.1 Grantiella picta
AAAAAAAAAAAAAAAAAAGCATATGGCAAGCAGAGGGCAGACCATGATCTTATCACAGACCTCATTAACCCCTTTTCCTCCCTCACCTTTAAGAACTGCTGTGACAAAAGTAAGTATTCAGGAGACATCTGAGGAAGGATATCTATCACGGCTTGATACTGTTGTGGGGAATTTGTTTGCTACCAAAGATGCCACAAGAGCAAGTGCAAGAAAGGCGGTTTGAAAATATGCTCAGTGGACAACAGAAGTGATTATTAATAGATGAGAAGTAAAAATTCATATTTTAACTAACTGAGGTTTAAACATTTACTAATATTTTGACTGTTAACATTTCAACAGCAACAAAATCAAGTACCAATCCGAAATTACACTCCAAGCCTTTGGACTCAAAGAAACCTCTAAACAGGCAGAATAAGCAATATTCAGCTCAAAGGGACAATCAATATGAGTGCTTTTATTTTTTTTAAGGAATAGTTCAAAATGGAGAAACAGACGTGATGGTGTAAGAAAAGCAAGACTGATCAAAATTAAATCACTTCATTAAACAGTTAGTATAAGAGCAATTGAATACTGGCAGAGAAAAAACTACATAGCACTCACTTCTCACTACACTGGAATTTTTCTTGAGTATATTGCTAATGTGGTTCCACTAAAAAAAAGAAATTAAGAGCCTTATGATATTTTTGTAAGTCTGGGCAGCTGCACTGCAGAGCTCTTTCTTGATGGATTTTCGCTACAGAAATACCCTAACAGATGTAATTCGGGTATCACATCAACGCACACAAGGGAAAGCCGGGTGATGCGTGATGCTCAGCTGCTATTTGCTTATCATTTGGCTTTAGAGCTACGTGTTTCTATTTAAATGAAGGAAGGAAGGAAATATGCTATCTTATGGTTTTATTTCAGGATTGCTGAATTGCAATTATTTACAGAAATCCACCGACAAAGGAAAACACAGGTTTTGTGAAAACAGTGTCATGCCTGGTGAGCAAAACATTTTCAGGTAAATTACACTAAACTAGAGAAGAGACTGCATTTTTATTATGCCCTTCCTGTGTAGGTCTATTTAAATCCCACGAATGTTCTAAATCAACATACAAGAGTGAAAGACAGCTATTTTTTCAACCAGTTAAGTGAGGAAGCCAGAGAAAATGACAATGTCTGCAATGGAAACTGTCTCCTCCTCCTGCCAGATTTTGCTCTAAAGTAGAACTAGTCAAAGATTGTTTTTCCCACAAGTGAATGATGTAAGAGACTGCAAACATCCTAGAGAGCCAGCATCCAAGCACCTGTCACAGGCAATGGTCCATGCCAAAATAATTTTATTTTTAAAGTGAATCTGGCTGCTAAATTAATCAGTAAGAGAGTAAATGCTGATATTCAAATGTATTATGACAGTTCAGATTCACATCTTTATTGATACAGAGATTAGAGTGTTGTGGTTCCTCCTTGAGCATGCAAACTCAAAAAGCACTTCTGGCTTTTGTGAAGGGCTGGAAACATTCATTTATAAAAACCCAAAATTCCACAGAATACAGAAATGTTTTAGTCCACCTGAGATTTGACAAAACAGTGTCAAACCATATTACTCCAAATCCTGTGCCAAATTGTCTACAAATTGAAGAACTATTATTATATGAAGTAATCAGACTGAGTACAATACTACACTTAAATGTGTTCCTGAAAGTGAGGAGAAAAGTAGCCTGAAGTAAGTTTAAAGAGCTGGCATAAAGATCACCACACTGGTTCACAACAGTGATTGATTTATTTATTTGTGTATTTATTCTAACTTCAGTACCCACATTTTAATAAAACGAAGGTCCACATGTTTGAAAGCTCAAAACCTCCACACTCCAACTGCATTAGGATGTATCAAAGAACGAAGTGTTAAGACCTGGATAACACTTTCAATTTTTTATTGTTTCCTTTTTTTCCATTACATGTGGTTCTAGCTGCGTTATTTCATATGGAAAGATAGTTTTGCTCTCTAAAATTATTCTGTACTAGACTTTTTGTTATTGTTTCGTTTGGTGGGTTTCCTCATTCAGTTCTGGCGTATAGGATTACTCTATTACTATGAGATTTGACTGCAATTAGTTATGAAGGCATAACAGATGCAAAGAGATGGACAAAGCCAAATATGGGTGGCAGCAAACCACAGAAGCAGCAGACTAACTGTTCTAATGAGCACCAAGTAACACAGATGTGCATCTCATCAATAATTCACGCTGAAGATACACTGCTTTCAGTGGCACTGTACATTGCAGAGGTCTAAAGAGATGTGACAGATTCCCCTCAGAGCACATTTTCTGTTAGATGTATTTTTTCTGTCAAATATAGGAAACTGAGATTTTACTTTGGCATCAATATTCTATGCCTGGAGATATTGGATACTGAACCTGACATATTTTGCTGGCACAAATTCCTAGAGCTAATTTTTCCTTACAGAAACTTTGATGCAGGTAATTTCAGAGAATTATTCTGGAAGCAGAATCCTGGGTAGCAAACCAAGTTAAACCCCACTTCAAGTTCAAATTTCTCCATTGTACATTGCAAAAATTATCCAAAAAGCAATGAAGCAAGCCAAAAGCATCCTATCAAGGTTTACATAGCAGAGCCGTAAATCCTACTTTATATCACAGTGCACAAAATCTTCATTTCTGAACATACAAGCTTGAAGAGGGTATAGAAAAACACACTTTTTCTCCTTTAGTATTTGTAAGGCTATGGCATTATAATTATTTTCATCAACCTATATCCTATACATAAGGTATAGCATTAAGACTAAGTGCCTTTTTTCCATGAACTTCCAAGCATTTGTCTTCATTCAGAAACACTTGTGCATTTTTAGTTTATCTTACCATTTACAGAATGTTAGAAATGGAAGAGAGAAAGGCATATTTAAACTACTAACTTGGAAGAGAAGTTTATTTTAAAAAATGAAGAAAATACTTAATACATGCTAAGATTTCCTCTGGAAAGCACTGTAGAAATACAAATGATGCTGTACTCCTGTAGCACTTACACATCCTTCATTCTGGGGAACAGGAGGCCAGGATTTCCTGAGGTTAAAATACAATACAGAAGATAATCACTCTTGAGTTTTTCCACTGAATCAAAATATTTCAGACGTTATTGGGGACTTTAGGGTGAGTTAAGAGCTAAGCTGCCATAAGAGGGCAAATAATAAAGGCAATTATAGAGAAGAATACAAGACCAGTGTAAGCTACCCTAAGCAGACAATAAGATGAAATATGAAATAATATACCATGTCAGCCTCTGAAAGTAACAAGCTCAGTTCTGCTGCAAGGCTTGTAAGGGAACAAAGGCAGCAGCCTCACAGCATTGCAGTGACTGGAAAACAGCACTTAGAAATTCAGTCACTTGCCCAGAAGGCTATTCCATGATTCAAGATGATGTTTTTCAGAACAGCAAAGAAATACTGTAAAGAAATTGGAGGTGCTCTAAAGCAAAGGGTGAGGGAGAAGAAATTTTCATTAGACAGGACCCAGAAAGAGAGAGAACAACAGGCAAAAGGTGTAAACCTGGCAGCCTGAGCTCAAACAGCACTCTCCTCTGAAGCCTGAGACACAGAGGTGCCAGATGCTGAGTCACCCACACCAGCAGTGCCTCAGCGCTGTGTGCTCCTAGAGATGGAGCACAGACCATTTCCCCCAAGTGCTGTGCTCAGACTCAGAGACCGGCAGCACTGGGCCACCAAGCTCGTGTTTCCATGGCCTAGCTGTAGGGCAACAACCAGCTCTTCATCCATTCACCCTGAAGGACCAAGAGCCCAGACCAACCACTCAGAGCATCCTGCTGTTTTCACATCATCTAAAACTGCAAAGAGTTACCATGCTGGCAATAAGAAAGACAAAAAGGAGACAAAGGGGGAAATCTTCATTGGCTTCTCATGCCACAGACAGCACCAACTAGTACTGGACTAAGAACAAGCAGATAATGAACACTTCTGGGGATTTGTTCATATTTGTTTTCATAACTTTCTACTTTCAATCCTACTAGATTATTTTCCTAGGGTTTTTTTTTAATGTCTGTTCTCTTACTTCATGTCTTCACCTTCTTCTTATAAACCATCTCCTCCCTACTAAGTTTACACAGTTAATTACCTTCTCTCTGATGAGGTATTCCACATCAAATAGTAGTTTCCACATGTGACCTCACCACTGCTTAATCCTTACCCTTTGCTTTCTGTCCATCCATCCTGAAAAATATTCAGTTTGGTACAGTAATAGCACCAATTCACTGGAGACCTGTTGGTTACCCAAGGCAGCAGCAGCAATGTGTCCTGGGTTACTGCCAAATTAATATATTTGCATTTCTACTCTTTATGGCCTTGACAAGCACTGAGGCACAACCAGTGATTGGCCTCCCAGAGGACCACAACACTGGGGTTGTTTACTCAAGTGCTTGGAACTGATGGAACATCACATGCATTGGAACAGTACTGGGACCTGCACTGTCCCAGCTTTTATGTCAAAAGGTGACATTTTTTAGCTGCTGCCTCTACAGGCTCAGTGCTTTAAAACTTAGGGCTCCCTCAGCCATTTTTTAACCTTCCTCTCTTTTTTCCTTATTTTTCCATTATACCCATCATCACAGTATTCTTACCTCTAGAAAATGTCTTGTAACCAATTTCTACTTTCACTTAAATCACTGAAAAGCAGTGCACTGCACAGCTGTTCATACAGAAGTCAGCTCATTTCTTCCACTGCTGTGTTGACTTTACTATCCAGGAGCAAAGCATTCATCTTTGTTGTTAGTGAAATAAATTTGAATTAGGTAGAAGGCATCCTAAACAGTGATGTTTTGGTCCATGATATGGACCAAAATTACATTTCAATTATATATTATTCTCAAAAGCCAAATTAATACAAAAATTGCATATACTGTGATTTCCCTTTCACTAGAATTATGAAGAGTTTTGCCCAGTTCTTCTGATTATTCTAAAAATGGTATCACTTGATAATTAACTAAAAACACTTCTTAATTCACTGTTTGCATCCCACTTATCAGCAAAATGCCATTCCACAGTCTATCTACAAACACTGCTTATGATTCATAGTTCCTGAGGAAATCTCACAGAGACACAGGTCTTAAACCACAATTATGACATTTTGACAACTTTATGAGTTGACATGTCAAGCACAGTTCAGCACTTACATGGGAAAAATGAAAAGGTCAGGAATTTCCCTCCAGAGTTGTGATTAGAAAAAATAATATAATAACAATGTGAAGAAGAAAAGAACTGAGAAAAAACTTTAAAATTATAATTAAGTTTTATACTAATTTCCAAAGTCTTCCTTGAAGAAAACGTAATAAATCATAATAGTTATATTCCATTTGACTACTTTAATAAATTATATTTGTTTTACTAGGGAAATGTGAAAAAAATCCATTTTAAGAAGTTTAATAACACAGTGGTACCAAAAAGAATGAGAACAATCAAATTCATCTTCATGATCTCACTTAGAGACATTGTTTCACACAAAAATATCAAGGAAAACCTAATAACAATAATACTATCATTTCAACGAAGAAGATTCCTTTCCTTGCCTCTTTTCACAGAATACATGATACTACAATACCCCCAATCCCACTGGGAATTAATGTCTCACACTATTGAAGATCATCTCTTTCTAACGTGTCATCTTCCAGATTATTAGGAAAAGTAAAAAATTCCTATCTGTCCTCATTAAAAAATCTATGACATTTCCCTTAATGAATAGGTTGTTTATCCTGGTCCTTTCTTCTGCTTTCCATTTGAATATCCCCACTGCACAAGAAAATCTTGTCAATGGAGGTGTGAAAGCAGCATGGAAAAGTTTAAACCTACTTAACTGGGTGACAACAGTGATGAAAATGTAAGTTTAAGCACAGGCTAGCACTACAAATAAGCACCAAAAAATTCCAGTTAAAACACCTTCAGGAAGAGCTCTTTTAACAGAAAGGAAAACCTCTGGTAACATATTTTCATCTCTACCATTGGATTCAGCCACCTGACTAAACAAAGTATACTTTCTGGTACAACTGCGGTTTCAGTTATTTAGTGGATACCCGACAAAGGGATAGGTTTGTGCATCTCTCCCCTGAGTAAGTCTGTCTTCCACACATATAATTACCCATATATCATTAATTTAAAAGAATTAAACTGTCCTCGAATGTTTTCTTAACTATCGAGCAATTTTAGAGTCTGTTTGAGTCTTGGTAAGTAGGCTTGCCATGATTCTTCAGAGTAAATACAACTGAGCAGATCTCAAAACAGACAGATCTTTTTAACTGGCATCAAAACACTTCTTTCTCTTTTGATACAGCCTACAGAAAATCCTTCCTAGAATAGTGGGCACTCAGTAAACATTTTCTGCTACCACACTATAATCGTTCACATAGCAACACATTAGCACTCTTGGGAGAATTCTGTTTCTTTTTATCTAAAGAACTTTCACAGACTTTAACATTAGCTAGATTCTTTCATGTCTTTTCTCTACTTGCAGAGAACTAAATAAAACAGTTATTCAAGATGCACCATATCCCTCTAACCTATCTGCTCTTACCCCTTCAATACATGAGAAAGTTTTAGAAAGTTACCTTTGGTATTTTTGTTTCCATTCTCTAAGACCACTTCCTTTTTAAAGTTATTTATGTTTTCCCCCTTTGAAATTACTGAATTGCAGACAAAGCAAGCTCTTGACTTGAACATAGCCTAAGCATAGCAGATCTTGGAAGCTTTTGAGCCTAATGTGAACATTTGAAACACTGTTTTCTGGGGTATCTTTCATTTGGCCACCTAGCAATGGTATTCTGGTTTGCCTTCATCCTCTGGTGAGGCAGGATCGCTGTGTCCAGTGTTACAGATACTGACCTCACTCTTGCAAGTCAAGCAAACAGCCCGGCCTGAGAAACCTTCCCTGACTGCACTGTAACTTTTACAGAGGTGATAAAAATTTCAAAATATCTTTTTCTATAACGTGTAATAAAGCTCCACCTTTTGAAAAATGGGTCAACATATGCCAGGAAATCCCCTGAAAAAAGACTTGGTAAACAATTGGTGAATTTCAATGCATCATAGAAGAATGGCAAACTGAGACTCGAATTTCAACTACACCTTCATATTTCAAACTGATTCATAATTGGGTGATTTTATGTGTTTATACATTTTTATTAAAACCTGTTTAATCAAATTATATTAGGAAAAAAATAATCTTTGTTTAACTGAAACACTGCCACTTAAGAATTATAACCATTCCAGGAAATACCACTCCACAGCATCTTGGCTGAACCAGGAAATCAAGGAATACAAACACAAGGCAGCAGACTTTTGATTTTTGACATTTCATAAGTTAAAAAAAAAAAATTCAAACCAACAAGACTGTTTTATTTTTTTAGATGGATATTTTTCCTCTTTACCTTTTTGCTATTTTTTCACAGAATAATATCCAAGGAAATTTTAAAAATACTGTAATAGCCATGCAAATAGGAAAGAAAATCAGGGTATCAATTTTGCACATGCTGAAGATCATGAAAGCTTTGCTAATAACATCAGTAAACGCAAATTGTCACCATTTATTGTGTATTTCACAATGTTCATAATTGTGTATGACTAGAAATGGGAAAAGCATGGGCTTCATATATTGTATCCACCATTAAACCTTTTACTGTGCAGACTGTTAACAATACAAAACAACTTACAACAAAAGATCAGGTATAATTATGTGTTAATTTATACCTGTATATTCAGGTTATCTGGGATTCATTTGTTTATCAAACAGAAGAATTGACAAAGTCTCCCAGCCTTTGGTGTTGTGCATCTTTTCAGATTTTCATACCACTCTTTTATGAGAAGATGATTGCAGCATGAATACAAAGGGCTGGTAGAGGTTTACCAAGTATCTGTTTCAATGTAGACTCCTAAGGACTGGAATTAAGTCTTTCCAGTCTTTTAATTTTACTTTCTCTTACTGAGAATTCCAGGAGCTTTAAAGATCAGCTCAGCAATTCCCCCACAGATTGGTACACCTTTACCTCCACATGGATAGGCTTCAGATCCCAAGAAATAAGATTCTCTACAGCCAGTAGCAGAGAGATTTGATTTTCCCTTTCCATGAAAAGGAGGATTTCTGATATAAAATGTGCACATGCAGCACATGCACATGAATATGTAGCAGCAATCACATGATTTTCATTTATAGTAAGTTATTCCATATTATTATTAATAGCTTATGAAGACACATAGAGCCCACCCTTGAGCCTTGCTTTCATAGTATTTAACAGTTAAAGCAGTATATTAATTAAACTCTGGATCCCTTGATGTCCCTGGCAAAGCTTCAATTGATTTCATTGCATGCAGAATTGAAACCCATATAGATTTTCATGGTATTTAATTTTGACTGCTTTCCTAGAAGATGCATTCATCATTGTAAACCAGTTAATGGGAAAGCTAGAGGAAGCAACTCTTGACATACATTTCTTGAAATGCACTTATGCATGTCTGATAAACTGCTTCAGAAATTAAACAAGGGCTACCCGATTTGCCAAGTAAATGCAAAGAGAAAATATTCTGCATTAATTCCAATGCATTTTTAAACAATGAAGAGTAACAAAGGTAGCCAAAGGATGACTGAATTGAAATGGACCTATCTCTAACCTAAAGCAATCACAGGGAAGAGCTTGATCCACACTCCTGTTTACACACATCCTAATGATCCACATCCTGCACACGAAAATCTCAACAACTAAATCAGTGTTTTTCTGTAAAAGTATTAATGGTGAAATTTTCACAACATTTTTCTTGCTTGCTTCCATTCCTAGACACAGTCAGACCCTGTATACTCACTGCCTCCTGTAATCCCATTCTCCTTGGCTCGGAGGTTTCCATTTAGACAATAACTGCAACGACAGAGCCCAGTTCATAAGGGACTGCAGCAATCATCTCACCATCTGCTGAACCACTGATGTCATCATTTGTGTATTCCTTTCATGTATCTAAATGTAAATGTGATTTCTATCTCTGTTCAAAGCTTTGAAAGGGACATTTAATGATAGAGCTATAAATAGGGGAGGAGGGTCCCTATCTGTGGTTTGTTCCTGGCCTTTTAGTGTACATTTCCTTTTACAGCCACAGCTGCTTCAATTTTCCTGAGATTCTGCTGGAAAATCTCCTACAGAAAGGGTTTCTGCTCTAAACCACAATGTTATAAACAGACTGCTGACTAATGTGCCATGTACATTACAACTACAGCTTCCTTCTAGACTGCACAATCTTGATACACCCTGTAACGAAGCCTTTAAAGCAGGAGAAAACAAAAAGTCTACAGAACCTGTGGCAAAACCACATTTTTTTAGCTTTCTCTGTTTCCTCTCCTCTGTTTCACCCTTGCTGTATTTTGAAAGCCTGCTTTTAAATACAACTTCAGTGACTAAAAAAAAGGATAAAAAGGAGAGAAATAGCAGCAAAAAGAAAGGACGGAGAAAAAAAGAAAGAGAAAAATGTTTTAAATGAATCTTTGTATGAAAAAATATACATGCCACTCACAGTTTTCTATGGTGCAATGAGTCTAAATGATAACTTGCAGAGGAAGCTTGCAGAGGTTTACACCTGTATTTTTTATACCAGCAACGGGCTAAGGTCTATGTAGTTCAATATTCAAATATTTAATTTTAATTCAAACAATCTGGAAAGTGCTCCCAGATGACAGACACTATCAACAAGTAAATTTTAATTTGTTCAACTCCAGATGATTACATGTCCTTTGCAACATGCAGCTCTCTTCCTAACTCTGGTTACTGGCAAAATGCTCAATGTCCTGCCTCACACCAATCTATTTTATGCTGGCGAAAAAAAACCCAAGAAACAAACCAACATGAGATCTATAATTTATATTAAAAGCTACTGAAAGCAAATTTTGATAAAAGTGAATAAGGAACTCATAGAGACATCATATTCTGTGCTAGCAAGCCCATACAGAGTGGATGAGTATGAGCAGAAGACAATGCCACTAAGTCATTAGAGGACACTAAAGAACTTTTTTTCCTTGTTTAGATCATTCTAATCCTTTCAGTTCCTAGGAAAGAAAAAATGAAAAATGGATTGGACTCCACTAGGCAATATCTTCAGTTTCTGTGGTGTCTGGCCAACTCAGATACCAAATTTTTCCCTACCACCAGTTGCTGCAAGCCCCACTGCCCCAGGGTCCCAGAGAGTGAACTGCAGCTCAGGCACAACAAATACTCTCTGCAACTTTGGGGAGGAAGTCAGAGGTATATATGGGCACTCAATCTTTGTCTAGTCTTCAGATCAATAACTGGGCACTCCAGACTGACCTCATATTGCCATTTCACTGGGATTACTGGAGCAGTACTGAAATGCTATCCAAAGGTGCAATTTACCTGGGACAAACCTTAGGAAGCATAAATCTAATAACAGCTCTGTTTATATTCAAACGAAGCATTTTTTGGGCCTTTTATTGATTTTTTTGTACAGGACTCATTTCACTTTCTGATGACTCAGCTATTTTTAACTACAAGTTTCTGAAACTGCCCCCATCATAAGGAATCATGTTTTAGTAATCTACTGAATATAGAAAAGATATTCTTAAAATAAATATATTGTATCTACATGGCTATTGCAGTGGTATTTGGAGAACAATGTCATTTAGCCACCGATGGCTGGTTGTTTCAAAAACACATTTCCATATCATCGGTTTTCAGGGCTACCAGTAAAATATATCACTTAACTTCCGATACATTGATCTATGTTCATTCCATTTCACATTAATAGTAAATTTAAAGAATTGTGTTGGACACTGCAGACAAGAAAGCCTCATTGCTACTATTTCAGATTTCAGACAGTCAAGTCACCAGACTTTGCAACTCAGCACAACATTATGTAGCACAGCTAGAGCTATTTCAGATGCTATTGTTTCTCAATTCTATCATCTTCTCTCACACTGAAATATTCAGTGAATAGCTTAATCAGCTGCAGTCAGCTCATTTAAATGCTAGGGAAATGCAGCAAGAAGGGAAGTAGCATTCCATCCCTGGAAATGAATGGAATGGAGAAAAAACAAAAGTTCATTCCTAGACTATAAATACTGGTATGTCAAATGTCAGTATCTGGACAACTGAAACAAATAATGTGAAGGAATGAAGTAGCACTTGGCCAAAATCAGCAGCTTCAGAAATGAAGTTTTAAGCACAAATAATAAAACTGAAAACCAACAATTATAGCTATGCCCACACTGCCTAAGGGCACCCAGAAGACCCCTGCATCAAGCAGTGCAGGTGGCTTCCACCCCAGCTCCTCAGGGCCAGTCCCTCCTGATCCTCCCCCACGGATGGAGAAGACTGCTCCAAGCCCCACAGGGTGTCAAAGGGCCCACAGTCACACAGGGGTAGCATCACAGCCTCTCAGGCTGATGTTAACACTTTTGCACACTGTGGAAGTGTGTCGCATGCCCTGGATGTGTTGTGGGAGTAGGTAGATGTACAGGATGCTGCAAGACATGACAAGGTAATGCTGGAGGACTACTCAGGGGTAACAGCAGCAAACAGCTCTGTGGCAATAACATCTGTATCACCACGAGGTGGGTCTTGGGACGAACTGACACCCAAAACTGCACCCAAACTTTGTTTCAAAGAGAACTGAATGACAGTGGTAAAAAAAAGCAAACAAAACGGAACAAACTGACTTGCAAACTAGGAATAGGGGGGTGGGAGTGGGCTGGCAAGACAAGGTATTTGGCTTTCTTCCTGTGCCCTATATTCACTTTGACAGAGTTAAAACAGAACTAAGCTGTAAAAACATTAAGCATCGAACATAATCATTCTAAAGCTATTTGAAGGAGTGAGGACATGCACAGCTAAGTATTTCTTGGGTCTTGCATTTGAAGGAAAATTATATGAAGAATTTATTTTGGCACTAAAGCCAGAGCTCCAGAATAAAAGCTTAAAACCTAAAGATTTGTGAAACAGACCCCATGCCCTTGTTTCATTTTATTTTTACACAGTACAACCAATATCCAAGAAATATCAATCACATCAATTTCTAAGGACAAGTGTTACACTGCTGCACACCACCATTATAAATGCTTTCCATCAGTTGTTTCAAAACATCAGTAAGCTGAGGATGTAAAAATGCCTATCAAGCTTATTGATAATTATCAAGATTTGACTTCAAATTTGGTCCAGTTTTAAGTCTATCCAGAAGAACAAAGCCTCCAGCTGGTTTTCCTTCTAACCCCTTTCCTTACAACGCTCAGCCTACAGAAAGACCTCCACACTGGAACTCGTAAACTCAGACAGGAATATTTTCTGGCTCTTATTTGGCCACTCTTTAACCATTCATCTCTGTCTGGGGAAAATGTCCTTAGAATAATTAAGTATCATGATAATAACTATCAAAAAATAAAACAGTGAAAATTTATAAGCATCTGAGGAATGTCAGCACTATGTTATAAGCTCCTTTGCAAGATAACTCCCACTCCAGAGTGGTATTAAGGAAAGCAGATGAAGACTCACTGATATAAATAGATAAAAGATAAGGTTTATCTTAGTCTCTACAAACTGTCTTTCTTATCAAACCCTTTGTGAAAAAATACATTTTCAAAGGTATATAGTCAAACTAAAAGAAAATATTTCTTCTTGAAATCATGGACTGAAGAAAGCTGAAGGGATTCTGTTTGGTTAGACACTGATTTGTTCATTACAACATCACACATTACATTCATTACAGCCACAGCATTACAACATACTTTTCCTTAATACACAATATGATCTTGTGTTTGTTCAAGGTGGTGGAGTTGTAGTTCCCAAGCACTTTTGCAGTGCACAGTGAAAAGGCTCATTTTCGAAAAAAAATGTGTCTGCCTTCACATACACACCTGAAGAAACATGCAAAAGTGCATATTTGTGCAGTGAATATTTCAAATATGTGCTGAGTATAAAGAAAACTTCTGAAATTTCTCATGCTGCTTCCCAAAGCCCCACTTCATCTCTGTATGAGAGCTGTGCTTTTTCAGAATATTTTTGTGCACAAGACAGCTTTTCAAAGACCCCTGTAACTCTTGTAGCTTGTCTTACAAACATAAATCCAACCATGTTGGCCATCTCTTTCCGTAACAGAACTGCACCTTTAAATACCACTAATGCCAGATGGTCTCAGCATATAAAGCAGCATGAGACAACATATTAATGCTACTCAAACAAGCAACTTGTGCTAGCAGCAGACCAATGAAATCAGTCTCAGGCTGCTAATCCTATCTGTCTCCATGGCAACATCTATTTCAGACAATTCTTCAATTTTCAAGTCAGATGAGCTTCTTGGTCCCTAAACTTCTCTATTCAGGAGGTGTTCCATTGTCAGGTACTTTTTCATCTTGTATTGGCTACTGTTATAATACAGATTTTATTTTTATCAGCTGTGTCATGGAGTATCAAGGAACAGATGCTCCTCTGTTTATGTTTATTTATAGCCTTTTCCACTAAAGATTTGTACTAAAAGATTTTTACTGAAGGTTTGTACTATTTATTTTGACTATAGATTTGTTCCCCTAACTGCAACACATGGAAACCTTGCAAATATTGATGTGTCTGTTCTGACTCTCCCTATCAGCAGCAGAAGAAAAGGAATTGATTCCTTCTTTATACTTATCTGCTATCATGGCAGGTTTTTAAACAAAACAAAAAATCATGTATCTGCAGCAGGCAAATACGGAGAGGAATTCTTGATGATTCCTCACCATATGTCCACCAGCATAGCTAAGTCAACACAAATATTGGGGCTTCTTGCTAAAAGGAAAAATCTGACAGGAAGCAGGTAGGAACTGCCGCTCAAAGGTAGATCAAAGCTGAACCACATCTTACGTCTGAAGTACCTGTACACCAGGTACATGGCACAGCCACACATAAACCTAGCATGGAAGCTGAGAACCTAGGCATGGAGACGAGAGCCTGAAACGCAGGGAGAGGGTGTTCTTTCCCAAAAGACAAAAAATTCCCAGCACAGCCATGAAAAAAGCCAGACACCCAAAATCATAAAATTGCTTTTCCTCTCTGTGAAACAACTTCTTACAATGGCAATGTTTAAAATTTAAACATGTGAAAGCCCAGTTCCCAACCCCACAGTTTTGTTTTTTCTCTCCATCCCTCTATGTACTGATGCCACCAAAGAGAAGGAAGACATTTCATTCAGAACAGCATAAACTTGGACCTCTCATTTTCTTGAGTGCAGGCTACTACAGAATCAAACTCACATTTAGCTTTTTTTTTTAGGGTTCAAGCAAGTTGGCTTGAACATTTAGGATTTATTATTAGTAGTATTTATAAGCCTCCTGCTTATAAAAATTCAGATGTACAGCTCCCACTGACTTCAGTTTGATTTCTGGATGCTCAGCAGCTGCATGAGAGGAAAAATTTAAGCATGGTCTAGTCTTACCAGCTGAATATCTGACATGGAGAGTCAGCTTACCATAATCACAAGGCTGCCTTTCAACTATCACTTTTCAGGTGTGTAAAAAATGTCAATTTATGTCTTAGGCTCACCCCAATTTTACTTACTGTTCTTGAACTGTGCTTTTGTGCAATCACCCAAAATGTATCCAAAACTGCAAAATATTCAGTTTAGCATAGGAAAAAAGGTTCATCTTGAATGATCAATGTGCAAGGAATGCACCACTCATAACACAGAAGGACAACAATGTGTAATTGGACAGTCATGCTGGGGGCTCCCTTTACTTTTGAGGGACACAAAAATAAAAGGACATTCAAATGAATGTTTTGCAGCCAGAAATGTCAGGGCAAGAGCATGCAGTAATACACACACAATCCAGTTATCTCCAGTGTGATGGTATAGGAAACACAGCTATGCAGAAAGTTTAAACCTTTGAAATGTCTCACTGTCCTTTCACTTTCTTTGTATCTTTCAACTCTTAGTTTTATTTCTCATAGCAAAGTACTCCATTATTTCTCTTTTGTTTGGAGAGCTAATATGGCAAACATCAGGGCCATACTTTTTAGACACCTACCAGATCATTAGACAAGCAAGGATTCTTTGCTGAGAGAACAGTTCAATAAACCTTGGCCAGTCTGATGTCTCTCCCGACCAAACAACTCTTTTCATTTGGCTTTAAGGCAAACCCATACCCAAGCATAAGTACTAAAATGGCATTCAGTGGCTATTCTTGTTGTGGGCAGGCTCTGCAGCCAGACCAGAATCTTCCTTTGATCATAGATTACACAGCTCACACTCCAGGGCCGTGAGCAGCTCCATGCAAAAAAGAATGGCTGCCTCCATGGGACTTCATTTGCAAGCAAACAAGGATGTGAGGTTTTGCTCATAATTCAGTATCAACAACTACCAGGAAGCAGCTACTCGCTTTTGCAGATATAAATGCCTCGCTTTGGAAATTAATTAAAAACAAATGTTTACTGCCCTTGAACTGCCAGCCACAGGTTTATGACTCAAGATTTTCACTTACCCGGCCGTTGTAGGTACACAGACATATCTCTAACATATGCCTTTGTGCTGACCCAACCCCACAGCCCTTTGACAACACCTGCTGCTGTGACAGGAAGATGTGCCAATGCCAATTCAGCTATCACAACACTGCCACACTACAAGAAACCTCCATTTCAAAGGGAAGGGCACTATGGACCAATACCTCACTTTTAGTCAAGTGTCCTTGTCCCCAGCAGTGCTGCTGAAAGAAGCAAGTGAGGTGACAACTTCATTGGCAAGGGCAGCTATTGCACCTCGGCACACACAGTAATTTCTTCACAGGATGGCAGAACTTCTCTTCCAAAATCCAAAAGCCTAGTACATCAAGCTGGCACTAGCTCAGTTTCAGCACTGCTGTTCTGCAGAGCTCCTAACTCACTCCCAACACACCACCAGCTCTCACCCTTATCCTGAGGTGATACAAGCTGATGTACAGCAGACAAAAGAGCTCCATCTCCTGTCACACAGCAAATCAGACCCACCTACTCTGCTACAGTTTTACTGATAAGGATTTTTCCCAACCCTTTTACTACATATACCCTTGCTGTCTTCATTTAGTCCCAGCATACCAGAAAATAACATTCATATATAATGTCCCATTCCCACTGAATTCATTGAACTCTGGCTTTTGATGAGCACCTTACTCCAAAATGAAGTATATGAAGTTTACACCTTTTACTCTACTCTTTTTAACTCTAGCCATCATTTCAATTACCTTCAATTACCTTACTAAGAAGCCTTAAAGTATATACTGTGGTTTTCACTTTTTTTTTTGATTCCACAAAATTTTAAGAGAATTCAGTTACAAGTCTTCTTCACAGTTTAATTCCCAACTCAACGAGAGGGGGAAAAAAACCAAGAAAACAAAACAGGAAGACTCTATGGTAATACATGAATGAGGCTTTTGTCTGAAAAAAAAATGTAGATGAAAAAAAGGACGTGACATTTTGGTTTTGCTTTTTTTTTCTTAGGAGGAACATGTATTAAAACAGGTATGAGGACTTACCTGCTGAAAAAAGCTCAGACAGGGTTCTCATGGAGTATCTTTTGCAATGATAGCACATAAAGTACAACCAGGTACATTAAATGATGACACATGAAGGCTGTGATTCACCAGATCTTAACCATAAGCTCTTGCACATGTTCCAAAGTCAGAAGCCTACCCAATGTTAGCTCCTCTTACAGTCAGTAAAGAAAACAGATGCTTTCAGTAGAGAAAATAGATGTTTTCAGAAGGCGCAGCAGCCTAGCCAAGAGGTGTACCTGCTAACCAGGAAAAGGGAGATTACAGTATGAATATGCATGCCCAGTATGTAGGCTTCTAAATAACATGCCACCTTTGAAAACAAAAATTAGGTGGAATGAATGCAGAACTAATTCTAAACAAGTTTAAATGCTAAATCATTGGCTGAGCCTAGCAGCAACTCCACTGTTACAATCAAAAATTTGTATTTATCTGAAATAGGAAGACCTCTCTTATGTTTTTCACCTTCCATGTAATTTAAAAGCTTGAGATATTGATTACTAAATTATAAATAAAAAACAGTTTCTTAAACAAAATTAAAAATATTTTAATAATGAGGTCACTTTTGATAAATCACACAACTACAACTTACTGGCTTTAACAAAACATGTCACAAAATCTCGGGAAATACCCATGCTTTATAGACTTCCCACTAATTCTCTGGAATTTGCATTAATGACACCATAATAAAACATCACTAAGTCAAGACAACAAAAAAAAAAAACAGGCCCCTCTTCTGTTTTCTTTGGGAACTGTTAAGGCATTCTGAAAGTGTGGGAGGTGATGACAACTCTTGTCTTTGAAAGAAATTAATCAACTCTTTGAAAAGGAGTGGGATTGTCAAAAGCAGTCTGGGTCAGATCAACAAACTCTGAATATTCTGCATACTCAGACTTATTTTAAGCCTGAAAAGTAAAACAACTGCCTTCTGTAGTGTCATGTTTATTCTTAGTGATTATTGACCTTTTTACCCCAGCTTGTTTACCATTTATTATTCCAGTAAATAAAAGATAAACTGCTGAGTTGCAGTAGCTGGGATCCACAGTGTTTTCCCAGGTAGCACACAGCCTCTATTAACCCTTTTTTAAATGTCCTAACAAAGGGGGAAGTCTTTAAATCCCTGGGTCAGTGAAGCGATTTGGAGTGAGAGCATTATATCTCTGGAGAACACTGCAGACTGCCTAGCACAGCTGCCTAACCACCCTTACTGTGAATTTCCATCGGCTTCAATGGGAACGTGAATGGCATTAAAAACTAGCTAGGAATGTGAGCTGCAAACGTGTCTGCCTCTCCTGGATTTGCACCAGGGTGCTGTGAACCATTCTTCACTTTGTGTTCTATGCCTCTATTTTTAGCTGAACATGAAAACTGAGATAGGATGAAATCAGAGCTATCAAGGAAATTTTATTAAAGAAAGATAAAATTAAAGAAGAAAAATCTGAAAATCTAAAAAATTCGCTCAGCATGTACATCCAGCCATCTTCCTGCTACTCTACAGCCCTCCCAAGACATGCACAACCTACACAGTCTGTGAAGGACTCTGACCATCCCACTCTGAATGCAGGCAGCATTAAAATCGTCCTGCCTGAGACTACCCCAGGCCAAATCCTGGCTGGGTAACTCCAGGGGGATACCCTAACTGGCACAAAAACCCGTAAGGGATTTTGTTGGAATGGTAATTACAGCTTCTCAGCCTTCTGCAGAATGCAGGAGGTACAGCCCGCCCCAGATCTGCACTCCCAGCAGGCGAGTCAGTAGCATAGCCCTGACAGTGTTTGATGAGAAAGCCAGAACATCCTCACAAGCTCTGAAAGAAAATCTGTTCCCTGATGCACAAAGGAGAGGAAAATTCCAAATGCAGAAGGCTACATGAGTAGTAGGTTCAACCATGTTTTACTCTGCAATTTTTTATCCATCCCTATGGAGACACCAGCAGCTGCCCTGTTCTCTCTTGTCTGGTGCTGCAGGTGCTCTTGTCGCCCTGCTGCCCAGACAGCAGCTCACCTTTAAAGAGGATTGCAAATCTAAGCTAGGAGAGACGCTAAACCACAGCTGACAGAAAGGGTGAAAGCATAATGTGGTCAGCACAGCATCTCCTGTATTCCTGATACAAAGTGTTCTGCTTACATCGACTTATTTACAGCCCCTACCTTTATGCAGGGCAGCTGGTAAGTGTGAACTCACAACATGCACATTTAACAACCCTGCACCCTTCCACATCTCCCTTCAAAAAGGGAACACTACATGAGTGGCCCTTGATTGAGCAATGTTTCTCCCTTGCATCAGCTTTACTTATTGCACCTTCTTATCACTGAAAGTATCAACTCACATTGCTGGTGCCACAGCTGAATACAGGACAACTTCATTGACAGAATAAAAACCTGTCTGTATCAGCAGACAGATCCTGGATTTCTCCATTCATCAATAGAGAGTCATGATTTTCACTTCTCTCTTAGTCACCCTCTAATTATTTCTTTGCAGGAGGAAATGGTTCTAGCACTGCAGGGCTGGGGTGTAAGAAACAGAGAGCCTCGTGTCTGGGGGCTTTGGAGGGGCTTGCAGAGGAGCTGCAATTTGGGAAGCCTAGAAGTTTATTTAGGCTCAGTGCCAGCAGTGACTGACCCAACTCATTTCCTTACCCTTCCAAGTGGAGCCTCTGATAAAGTGATGGGTCCAAGGATTATTGTAGCTGAGCTGCATTTCATAAAATCGACAAAGGTCACATCCACGGGGCCCTGCAAATGTTCCAAGTCACAACTGCACTGCTCAACTCACAGCGTGCTCCTGCCTCATCCCTTCATGATGCTCTGTTGTTTGAAACTGAAAAATCCAAGGTAAGTCATTTTCTAGAAAATCAGTTGTCTCCCTAAACTGCAAATTAACCATTTCCTTCTACGTGAAGTATTTTTAAAGATGCTTGTGGGGAAAAGGATGAACAATAAAAACACTGGGTTCAACAGAACATCACACATCCAAAGCAAGAGCCTATTTCCTCCCTCAGAAGTAGTTGGTATTCTGCACATGAACTAAGGCAAAATATTGCTTCGTTTGTCCCAGAAAAAAAAAAAAATCTGTGCTTTACCATCAAATGTCCTCTGTTTTCCCTTGATCCACCATCAACTTCCCACAACCTTTTTGTCCTCATTTTATCTGACCTTGCCATCCATCACCTTCTGTCAACTTTTCCAATTTTTGGCAAACACAGGGACAAAACTGTATTTTGTCATGTAATCAAAGCTACTCCAAAACATTTTGATCGCTTCCAGTCCAGGTTCATACAACAACTTCTACATGTAACCACCAACACAGTCTCATTCAAGTCTTCCTCTGCCTTAACTGCCTTGTCCTCAGCGACTCAAAGTGAGGTTTTCTGTACAGAACAGCCTCCTTGGTATATAACTTAATAAAGTTCAAATGTCTTCACCCCTGGGTTGTGCTTTTCCTTATTCAAGGGCTTCTTTTCCATCAGTGATTGCAGGCTCTAATTCCCACACAAGTGCAATATCAGCCTTAAGAAATTGTCGCCACAAAAAAAAACCCAAACCAAACATTTTTAAAAAGCAACAAAACAAAACCCCCCACCACAAAATGCACAAAATTACAAATATGAGCCCAAAGCCTGTTTGGCATGAAGCACAATTGAAGCACAGGTAGTGTGCTGTTCAAGTCTGCAGAGAAGGCAGCACATTCTCTGAGTGTTTCATGCAGCATCAGAACTTTAGGCAGTCTCACGCTTCTGGCATTTATCATGTTCCTGGGAAGAGCTCAGGGAAGGCTCAGCTGGCAGCATCCAGGTGACTAATTTGGGTTTCCAAGATTTGCAAAGACACTTCGTATGATTATGCTAGAAACCAGACTGGCTCTTATGAAGTCGTTCTGACTTTCAATGCAGTATCAGGATTTTAGAAAATCCTCCTAATGAATATTCACCTCAGGAAAAAACTAGGCCTTTACGATTTGTTCCAGTTTCTTCATTCATTGAGGATTTTTTCCAGTTGCCTTGGAGGTCTAAAGCACATTTCTAAAGCTTTCCTATTTCTCTCAAGCACTTTTTTTCAAATAGTACACATATATTACAAATTAATTTTCAAAAATAGCTGATACTCTAAAATTGAAGTTGACTTATATGCTTGCATACAATCAAATGCATTCACACAAGACTACACAGCCATGCAATACATGTGATTATGCAACGGTTGCATGTATATGCAGTATTTGATTTACTCAGTACAAAGCCTCTTTACTCAGAACAAAGACTCTTTACTGATGCTCTGCTGACACTTTCCTGATCTATTTTGTCATCAACTTGCTCACTAAGTGAACACAAACATTTTTTTTGTTTCACAGCTGTTCACTAGATGATTCAGGTATCATCCCTGTGTACTCACCAGCCTTCTAGAAGCATGAGCTCTCTATAGATGGTAAATCTATGAACCATAGCATATATTTTGTTCATACTTCCCTATATTTAAAAAATAAACCCTGTGATACTTGGGATATCTTGCAGAAATAGATTACGTTCAGAACTTACAACTTTTTGGTTGTCTGGGGAAAATGAAAAAAAACTGTATGTATGTATATATGTGTGTCTGTGATTCTGTCTGCCATTTTTAAAATAATAATAGATGATAATAAATCAGATTCTGATCTTGCAAGCTTTACCACACAAAATATCCTTTTTCTGGTTATTGCACTGAGAATCAAGCATGGATGCTCAGAGTGAGCAGGGTTCCCCCTTCAGGTATGAGCAGAATCAGTCTCGTATTTCCTGCCAAGGCTGGTACAAGGCTCCCCTTCTTTTACAGCACAGCTTAAAAAACCTCCCATATTAAAATAAATAGTGCTACTTTTTACTACACAGTAGAAGAAAGGGCACATTTTTAAGAAGAAAACACCCCTAAGGCAACCACTGGCACAATATATGGTTTTTAAGGAGAAAGCACCTCTAACGCAACCAATGGCACAATATATACGTGCTTAGACTCTGTAACAAAGAAGCAGCAGTAGTATCAATGCTTTTATGAGTCTTTCTAAGGAGTGCAAGGATAACTATGCATGAGGTCTGTCTTGCTGCCCTTCCAAAAAAATCCTGAATTTCTCCCATGTGCCACTGCAGAGAGTAGCAGCTCTTCACTTTTTGAGAAACATTCAGAATCCCACAGACTGAAAGTGAGGATTGAAAAAAACCAATGAATTTGCTCTGGTTCAAACCCTGGTTAATCCCCTTCAAAAACCAGCATTTTCAGCATCCACCACTAAAGATTGCCAGGACTCATCACATTCCCTGACACGTGATTTGGATATTGCAACATGTGGCATTTTTGTCTATAGGGCTCCCTTAGTAAGGGGCCGAGCACGTTCCAGGAAATGTTTGACACTGTCTATAGCTTGAATGTGGATGCAATCCATAGGAATTTTTCTTTTTAGCAGTTTGTTACTCATATACTGCTGGATTCAATGACAAACCCTTTCTCACATCACTGACACGAAGAGAAGATGTGTGACTCCAGGAAGAGCCATAGCCCCATCTCAGACTGCACAGCGTGCTCTTTTTGTCCCTCTTTCAGCTGCCTTGACACAACAGCCACATAAATGAGCTGTAGAAACTATCCCCTGGCAGTAACACAAAATCCCGGAAATAACTGTTAACATTTTAGGGTGCAAATTACATAGTGGCAATAGATTCACTCTTAGCTTCAGGATCCTCACACCCTCTTACCAAGATGGCAACACACCACAAGGAAATTTTTCAGATTTCACTGCAATCCCTACATTTTTCATTCCAAGGCAATGCTTTGCTACCCTGCCTTCCTGTTACATCCTCCTTATGTCCAATATCCTATAACCTCCAAGTTCCATCTGTAGCCCTAACATTAAGTCTCTCGAGCATACAAAGCAAGGTTATATTCAGACCATAAAGCAGAATATTAGGCACTAATTGTATTGCCCAAATCCCCGGAGAGCCACAGAAGCCACACCTCCACCTAAAAGTCACGGACTTCCAGAGCTGTGCTGTAACCCAGCGAGGGAAATGTGAGGACATGACTGCAGGAGGCTTCTGGCTGGGCCAAAGGTACCAAGCAGCTTTCAAGAATAAGCCCTTTCACATGCAGACACTAGCGACGCTATCGATTCTAAGATCGGAAACAACGAAATAGGCACAGTCGGAGGAATAACACAAGTGTAACACGGCATCGGCTGCGTTCCCTTTGATAACAAATGTCCCAAACTCTGCGGACACGCAGCCGCGTACGCCGAGGCAGCCGTGCGGCGGTGGGTGACAGTCCCCGGGGCCAGCCCGGCCGTGTCACGCCGCTCCCCGGGCGCTGCGCTTCGTGCGGCTTAGGGCGGCAGCGCCTGCCCTGCCAGCAGAGCCGCGCCGGGCGCCCGCTCCTGGCGTTTTCTGGGCAATTCCGGCGTTCCGCACCGCAACGGGCGCTAAATGCAAGGGCAGCGGCACCGAGCGCTCCGCGCCGGCGGCGGGCGATGGCCGAGAGCTGCCGCAGAGGGCTGGGGCAGAGCCGCGCCCCGCCGCCGTTACCTGCCGNTGCGGCCGCGCAGCTCCCCCAGCCCCGCCGGCACCGGGGAGGCAGCGGAGAGGGAGGAGAGAGGGAGGAGAGAGGCGGCGGGGCTGGGCGGGACCGGCCGCTCCGCTCCGCTCCGCCCCGATGCGCGGCCCGAGCGCTCCCGCGGAGGGCGGGGGGTGGCGCCGCACGGTGCGGGCGAGAGCCGCTAAGGCTGGTGTCATCGACCACTTGCGAAAAAATCGCTGCGGGAATCCGGGCGCGCGTTTTGCGCACCGCCTCATCATTTTGCGCGGTCCCCGCGGGTTAGCCCACTGCCACAAACGNCCCGTTACCTGCCGCAGGTGCGGCCAGCGCCGCCCCTTACCGGGCTCGTGCTCGCCGGGGCGGTCGGAGATCTCGATGACCAGGAGCTCCCGGCCCTCGGCGCTGCGCCCCACCGTGTAGATCCTGCTGATGGCGGGGCACTGCAGCCACACGGCCACCAGCGCCTCCCGCAGCTCGGCGTAGCGGTGGTACTCGAAGGAGATGCCCTCCTCGGCGCTCAGCCGCCGCCGCCGGCTGGCGGCCACCGGCTCGGCCACCGCGGCCCGGCCCGCGGCGNATGCGCGGCCCGAGCGCTCCCGCGGAGGGCGGGGGTTGGCGCCGCACGGTGCGGGCGAGAGCCGCTAAGGCTGTTGTCATCGACCACTTGCGAAAAAATCGCTGCGGGAATCCGGGCGCGCGTTTTGCGCACCGCCTCATCATTTTGCGCGGTCCCCGCGGGTTAGCCCACTGCCACAAACGTGGGGTAACAGAGTGCTCCATGAATGATTCAGTGCTAGTGCAGGGCAACACGAATGCATTTGATTGACAGGGAAAACTAAAAACCGGCATCCGTGAGGTCGCTTTGCTCCTCGTTTATAAGGCATCTTTGCTGCATCACAGAAAGGATACAGCAAGAATTGGTTTCTGATCCTGGCAGTACTTGGAGAGCACAACCCAGTGTATTCAAAGCAAATGCTCGTGTGAAGAATCGGTTACCATATATTACTAAATCAGTTTCTCCTAGACAGCAGATACTACAGGGCTTCTGAAGCCGTGTTTTTCCAACTCGGCTTTATAGGCGTAGCTGTTTAGATTATGTTGAAACAGCATGTAAAGGACTGCTAAAAGGAAAAGGCTAAATGCTAAAGATCAACTTCCATATCAGGTGGCTGGTTTGGAGTCTGGGGGGTTTTTTTGCTTGCTTGATTTTTTTTTTTTAAAGCACACAAAGCCTTACTGGAAAGTTTTGAGAGGTTCAAAATTTTGAAAAGCATACATCCAGTTCATCCTTCTACAAACAAAATCTTGTCCTCAATAATTTATGTTTATTCTGATCTTCTAATCTAAAAGGATGAGCCTGTATAATCCTTCCATCACCAATTATTATCACCAATTATCACCAATTAATACTGAATCCATTTTCAGGAAGATTTTCTAATAATCCTTGGTGATCCTATGGATATTTTCCTAAATTGTGGGTGTCTACTTCCCACTAAGAAGATAATGGAAATAATCTCTTCTCGGAGAACGTTTTCACTGAGCTGTGGTGATGTACCAGCTCTGAACATGAGCCAGCATCTGAAACACAGACCTGAATGTACAACTACTATACATAAATACTTATATATCTCTTTGTCCCTATTCACCTATATTTGTTACCTTCCAGGGCCCTGAATGTCAGTCCTGAATTATTTGACGTGTTTCTTCCTACCAAGAACCAAAGTTCAGCCCTTCCAGTTCTCACCATCTTTCTAAGCCCACTGGATGCAGAAGCTGCCCTGCCCAGTTAATTCCAGGCTTACAAGTAGGCAACCACATGCAAAGGCGCCTTCAGAGCACTTCTTGGAGCCTTCAACTCTTCATTCTTACTGCTAGAAAACTTTGGGAGGTGCCTGTCATAGCATGTCCCTTTAGCTCTGGGGTTACAACAAATTGGAGTTACAACAAATTTGCTCCAAGTATTTTGCAAGACTTGGACGTGGAGAAACTCCTCAATATGATGTTTTCTCTGACCAAGATCACTGTTTGAATCTAGGATCACAAAAGGGCTCTCTCTCTGACTTCTCCCCTTCCTAATGGCATTAATTGTATTACATTAAAAAATTCGTTTATGACATCACACTGCTTTAGAATTATGTGCAACATGCGCAGCCCTCTCAGTGCTCCAAATAGAACTGCAAATAACGGTGGCTGACCTAGCATTCCAAAGATTCACACTCTTTATCAGTATTGGCTACATTCATCACAGGCTAAATAATCCTGGTTTTCTTCATCGCTTTTCCTTTCACTCAATATACTAAATAAACAAATCTGCTAATGCTGATTACATTATCATTTTCAGGGAGAACTTTCTGATCCAAAAAGCCCCCCTTTTGCTCTTTGTAGCAACTGTCATTGATTTCCCGTCTAATTATTTAACCAAAATATATCACTAAAAGACAAGTAGGCTCAGAAATCATCTATGTATTTTCATCTCCTCAGGCAGTGAATTATTATCCCACAACATAAAATTAGTCTCACAACTAGACGAGAATGGATTTACTCTTATTTCCATACTTATTTACCCCCAACCATAAAAAAATCAAGAGAATATGTACTTACAAAAACACATGTATATCTTACGTAAAGCAGGGTGGTTTGTATCCTATCAAATATTTAATTCTGAGTTCACACATACTAATGTATTTTTAATAAGGGATTAAAAAACAATGTTTAAATTCTCAGACATCTTAGAAGCATACACAGAACTCAGTAGGAGGAATAAATTGATGTCTTCCTTTGTATCTAATCCTTCCTCCTATTTTCCATAGTTCAGGGATGACAATCTTCCAAGGCCAAATTCCCTTGTAATATGGAAAAAGTTTTGGCAATTGCCTTAGTCTCAGAGGAATACTCCAACCCCAAGGGCAATCCCAGCCTATGTGCATAACCAGGCACCTGGGTATGGCCTTGTAAGCTGATAACACTAATGAGAGCAGGGAGTAGAGCACATGTGCTCCAGGAAATATACTGATCAGCAGATTTTAAATCTGGTTTACTTGTCTTACTTGTCTCCTATATCTGTATATGACAACGAATAGTAAGATATATTTTGCCAACAGACACAGCCTAAATAATTTAGTAATTACAAAAAAAAGTTTCCAAAAGTACTTATTTATAGACAAATCTACATCTACACAAAAATAAATATAATATTCATATATATTTACAGATTACTTCATTCTTTTGGCCAAACTGGATTTGCTGATTCAAATTTTCCAATGCTTTTGACTTGCCTGAATCTGTCTTTTTCAGTGAATCATGCTTCACCAGCAAGCACATAAATATATTTTCCAAAATAAACTCACACTCAAATTTTCCTCACCAGACTTGAGTCTTTGCACATTTTCTACTTGTGTAACAAGGCAAACAGGCTAAGGCAACTGGGTTTTTTATTACTCAAAAAGATAACCCTAAATCTATGTCCATTACAAACAACTGCAGTACATTAGGAACCTCAGAAATCCTAAAAGACTCCATGATGGAGAGCAGATATTTACATTATTAATAACATACTGCTGCTAATACTTACAGCATGGAAACACTCACTAAACTTCTCAGGTTTATATTCGGAAAGAAGTTTTAATGCCAGGAATCAAGTAACTCCAATTAATTTAAAAGAGAGAGCAGCTGATCTGAGTGTTGACAAATTACCAGGCAAGGAGGTAGAGATAACTGTAGCTGTAAGAAGATTTTACAAAACTTATCAGAATGCTGATTATATGCACATATACTACACCTGACAGCTGTGGTCACTTGAAGCTGTGTCTTCAAGACAAAAGCATCTATTACCAACCTTCAAAATGTCTTACACAATTCAGCTGCTCTATTTCTTGGATAGACTTGCAAAACAGGGTTGAAGTACAGGAAACTGAGGCTTTTCCTTGAGAAGGGGATCAATATAAGGCAGGGCAAAAGAAACATCATCAACAACAAAAATTTTAAAAATACCTATACAGACAATTCACTCATGCAGGAGGCTACAGAAATAAAAAGGGAGAAAAACCCACCCACCTTCCAAATTGTGTACTGCAAGACCAAATCTTCTGTCTCCAGCTGATAGATGGCTCACACATGTTAATGAAACCCAACCCTATCAGGTATTTAAGAGCTTACTGTGCTCTTCTTGGGTGGTGACCATCCTATACATGGATTCTACATTGAGCCTCTACAGATTGCAACTTAAATTTCATACAAAGCATATTTGACATGTGCACCAATACAAATAGCAGTGACTTATTGCTGCCCCTTGTTTCAGTTTGCAGGAGTAGTAACTGCTCCTGGGGTGATGCTAGGTCCTGGACATTGGACTGGAATGCTGTTTCTGAGAGATGTAACAGCCTGGCTCCGGTGCCAAGTACTCACACAGAGAAACTGCCATGCAGGATTATCATGAGGGTTTGAAAAACTGGCTGATAGGGATTTTTAAAGGTAGTGAGTCATGATCTTAGAGGAGCATTCTTCTGGTCTTCCATGGGGACTGGTATTTCAAGTCCAAGAGTTAATTTATTCAGTGATTACAGAAATGTGAATCATAACTGATTAAAATATCTGGATGACAAAAAATGGTGAATAATAAGGATATAGCAGCTCTGGAATGTGGTTTACTTGGTAAGTCAAGCACATTTAAATATTTCAGTGCAGCAAATCGTGAATTACACTTAAGAGCAAGAAATATACAACAGATTCATGACAGTCTGGCAAGCAGCATTGCCAGAAGCATCAAGAGATCACTAAAGATGGGTAACAACTCTATTTTCCAGTGCAATGCTTAGACACAAGGATAAAGATTAAGTGGGAGGATGTGATTATATCACAGGGTGGTCTTAGAACGAGGTGGACACTCAGTTCTGGTATTTACAGCTGAAACAAGATGCTGAAAATTCAGAGACAAGCCACAGAGGTGATTTGAGAAACAGAAGAAATGTCTTACTCTGGAGGACGATACAATCTGGTGAGCTAGTGAAAAATAAATTGAGAAGTGATTTGACTGCTGTGTTTATTACCTTCACAGACAGAAAATTACAGCAAGAACTAATGACACAAAGTTGCCTTCTCCCTGGACCTGCCAGTTACAGGTTTCAACGAATGAGATTTGCCAGAGGGCTGCAGCTGCCAGAGCAAGAGAGGCAGCCTTAATCAGATGGAGATTTGGAGGCAATGAACCAAACACTGCAATTAGCAATAACTATTGGCAGCCATAATGAAGGTTCCAATATCATAATTTTTCAACACAAATGAACCCTAACAATCTAGAAACATATCACAGTTTAAAAAAATTATCATAAAACATGCAGCATAACTCTGTGAGGAAAATAAATTAAGTCATATACTCACATCAATCAATATTAATATTTTCCAGTAAGCTGTGCTGCAGGGTAAAATAAACCACCTTATTTAATATCTCACATCAGCTGCCAAAAGCAGTTGATCATTTTGCAATCCTAATCTTAATAATTTATAATTATTTTCAAGTTTACATGGTTTTTTTTTTTACATTAACTCCAAGAAATTAATTCATGGCTCTCATTGGACTTAATTATTGTCATATCCTAAGGGACAGTACAAACTGTTATTTCCCACAGATGAGTTTTAATTAAACTAAACTGGACTTCCAGGAAAAGATAATGTAGTGGAAAATGTTCCTTCCTCACTTATCCCCTGTCCTGCCATGTTTAAGAGTTAAATTTGTCTCCTTGTTAAGGAAGATAAAGGACAACTGGTTGTGTAAGGTTTTGTTGAGTGTTGTGAAGACCCAAAACTGCTAACCCATATGTTTATCTTTTTTTACTATTGCACAAAAAACTTTGTTTTCAGATCTCCACATACTCTATAGTCTCTCTCACAAAATATGGGAAGAAAAAGCCAGTAAAATCCTATTTAATAAAAGCCTAAAATCTAAAAATGTAATTGCCTAACACAATTCTTGATTTGCATAAAAGACACAAAGTAATGAGGTAGGTAATTTACCCGCCAGCATAAAATTCAGTAAAAAATACAGGGTTCTACATTTGAAAATGTGGTGGAGTTGTGGTAAAATGCAGTTGCATCTGAGTCCTGAAGCAAACAAGTCTGTAGTTTTCAAATGCAAGTTCCTGTGTTGAGAAGTCCAGTAGGCATATTTTTTTTCTAGTAAAAAATAAATTTATAAGGCACAGCTTGCATCATTCTCTAGGGATTTGTTAAAGAAAGAGAATCAAAAGCAATGGTGTGATCACATTGTACAGTAAGGATGTACATAAAATAACCCAAAAACCTAAAATAGCAATGGGTGTCAGAAAAACATGGATTCAAGTGATTTTAAAAGGTCCAAAAAACCTCCATGCATGCTTCCCCAAATGGTGGCGTAAGTATTAAAATTGCACTTTTTATTTTTAAACTTATTGAAGAATACAATATACATTACAACTTTTTAAGTAAATCCCATCACGTTTTTAGCACTCTGCTTCAGCCTTGCAATAGCTGAGGATACACCAAGCTTTTACAAATACCTTTCCTGGAATATTTAAGCAAGTGGCTCCCAGTTGTGCATAATTTTGTGACAGTGTGAGTGGAGGCATAAGCCAGCAGGCTGAGAACCACTGAATAGGATGATGTTCACAGGGAAAATCTGAAGCACTGAAAACTCCTTGTGTTTTTAGGCTAATGCTTCAGTCAAATAAAGCTAAGTAGAGCTGCAGCTGCAGGATGGGAGTGGGAGTTGACAAAGCAGGGGATAATGGCCATCGTTGAAATCTGATTAAAGAGGTTGCTTCCACCATGCAGAGTTTGGGCTGGCAGGGCATATGGATTCAGCAAGGCTCAAGTACCAGTCCCTGCTAAAAACGGAATAATACAAGGATTTCAGCTTCCATTCATCTGCCAGAGTTAAATATGTTTTTTTACTTCTTTATAGAGAGAAGAGGAAAAACACTGAATTTCAACACGGATACAGATAGACAAGTAAAAGTTTCTACAAAACACACACACAAGAGGAATCTGAACTATTTCCACATCTCAAGTAATATTTGAGTCATTCTGCATATCATTAACACCTTGCTTTTGGTCAGAAGCCTGATCTCATCTGCACTTTTACTGGATTGTCTGTTTTAAGTATTATACCAGATTGTATGTGAAGCAGCACTAAAATTCAGGTGTGGTCTTGAGTAAGCAAAACACTGTAAAGTTCTCTAAGGGACTTATCAAGTAGCTGAAGTGGTATTTGAAGTCTGAAGAACAGCTGACATGACAATACTAAGTAGATCTTTTAAGGGTTTAAGCCCTTCTCAAATACTTTAATTCCTGTGCAACAAATACTTATAGCAGATTCAAAAATACTGTCCTACTGCTCTGTGACAAGTGCAACTCAAGTATCAGCTTTTGAGATTCTAGCTTGTGATCAAGCTGTAGCCTGAGCATGTACCCAGCGCAAAAGATGTTGCTACATTGAGCAGTTATGTAGCCAAGTCCTTCAAAACAAAAACGAGCAGAATTTACATGTTCTCCTTTTCCATTTCTTACTGGTGCTGCTGTAAGCAGTTTAACAGATGGGTTTAGTTAGCAGTTTTACTGCTGCAAACCATCCTAACAAATAATGCTTCTTTATTAAAGAGATGAAGAGTAAGACACTATATCCTACATGGTTTTTACCGCAGCTTTGTATTAAAAAGCATGTGAAAAGTATAAAACACGCATCAAACCAAACCACATTTATTTCATCAGTCACAAGTGCAAATATAGCAACAAGTCAGATCAGCAAATTACAACACATAGAGAAGAATGTAATGTAAATGCTAAGTACACTGACAGACTGACTTCAAAAGAGCAGCAAAAAACAGTGTCTTCAAATAAACAGTTCTATTCTTTTTACCTGTAATCTAAAATAACATAATAAATCTAGATCAGGAATGTCTCTGATAACTCATGTTTAGCCTGGTATTCTGTTATTAGCAGTTCACATTATTCAGTGTGCAAAAGCCCAGTCCAAGCTTCCTAGTAACAGACGTTTTGGTTTTAAGCAACTTTTACTCAATATTTAAATAATACAGTGCTGATGCTAGTTAATAACTTCTTCTATTTGATATTATAAATTTAAGAATATATATTTAAAAAAAACTAAGACCAGCTTCAGTGTACATACATAATTCTACCTGGATCCAAAAATGGGCAACATTATTGAACTGATTCTTTTCTTGTCAAAAAAAAGATAGACACAATTCATCTCTGGTTTTTTCCATCATCTGTAAATCTGTAGTTAAAATATATGCAGTACTTAAGTACAAAATAGAAAACATTCCCATTAGAAAGATACTGCAGTTCAATTAGCTGTTTTTCCCTACCGCTTAGTAGCCAGGGAACAAGATTTATGCTAAACACCCAACCACTATTTTGCTTTACAGAAAAGCAAAAGTTGACTTTTACACTGGAAATTTAGTTAGCCTTCTTCTTTGTTATGTATTGTTTCTTCTTCTCTTTTTCCTGATAGGCAATGAATTGAGAGTCTGTACCAAAGATTCTGTCCCACCATGTGAAGGTCGAGGCGTAGTTGCCGATGAAGTTCATGTGATGGAAGTCATGAAAACGAGCCCCAGCATAGAAAGGCACCAGATGAAGAGGGTTCAGTGGGACATCATAGCCACTACAGGGGGGGAAAAAGAGAAAAGTAGGTAGGGTAAGGATTTTTCTGAGACATAAACTACAAAATATAGACACTAACTTGTCAATTTAGAAAATAAAAATATTCTATAGTATTCTAAGATCCTAAGGTAATCAGTATGATATTGGCTTAATATGAAAACAAGATCCCTCCACTTCTAGCCAAATGATTCTGTAAATTATAACACAACGGCTTTGGCACTTGCTTTTCAGCTCAGTTCACTATGCAATACAAAAAAAATGTAAGCAAGTAACTTAAAAAAATCACAGGGGCTGCCATCCTGCTGGCTTTGCAGGTTTAACGAGGAGTGACTTTAGGAAGGAGGAACAAGAAGAAGTAACATTAAGTGCAAGCTATGGACATCAGCACACCAGCTCATCAGAGAGCAGCTCAAATCAACAATTATTGTATGCCTACTCTTTATTTTCAGCTTACTGCAAGTTCTTAAAATATTTAAAATTCAGATATATGATTAAAGTAAGATTAAAAGCAGAACAGTTTGCTCTAGTGGGATTTCAACGCTTGCTGAGCAGTACTAGAAAGCCTCTTACCACCACCTAGTGGGGAGAGTGCAAGGCAATTCATTAAAAACTCCTCATGTGGAAAACAAACTAAAATAATAATAGGAAATCTGTATTTTTCATCAATTACTTTATGGTATGTCACTACATATACTTTAGGAATTCTACAAGCAAAGTATAACTAAACCTGGAATGCTTTATACCATGAGTTTACTGGTAGCTTATGTTCCCCTAAAACACCTGACACTCAACCTGCAATAAGACACTACCGGCTCCATAATATATTTACAAATACAAGGTCAAGTGTCAATACTGTGATTTCAGAAATAAACTCTTAGTGTCCCCTTCCTCTTGAACACAGGAAAGAAAAGCTCATTCATCTGTAGGTCAACTAAACTAAGCCTACTGGGATTTGCCCCAGAATTTTGGAGCCAGTTTTGAAATAAGTCAGTTTTACTAGAGAGACAAGAAGTCTTGTCCTTTTTGTTCACAATAAATAAAAAGAATAAACAAATGAAAGAAGTTTTTATGCATTTGTTTTAAACAGAGTCAGTAGTCATAGAGCATAAAGTTTCTATTGATCAAGAAAACATTCTAACAAAACATTAAATAGAAAGAACTCTTGGCTGGAATATCACTTTTTGTAATAGATTTTTGGTACTCCAATATGCATAAAACCACTTGCACACCAAATATTAACAGCCAAATATCCTAATGAGGAACCTAGCTTCTCTAACCCTCCTTGAGATGCTCTAGCTGATAGTCCACACCTCTTCTAATCAGCAAGACCTGTTATTAACACTGCCTCAAAACAGAAAAGAGAGGTAACTCTCCAGGTTGTGTCATTCTTTGTAAGACACATAAAAGCATTTTACTGCAAAATGAACAGCACATCTCAGTGACAGAGGTGAGTTTGAGACAGATGTAGGGACAAGAGAAAAAAGAATTATTAAAAAGCAATGAGCATCTCACCTGTGTACATCAATTGTTTCCATCAAGCGACAAATAACCCATGCCCACAGAAGAACCACGTGGTTACAGAAAACAACAATTCCAATAAAAAAGCCAGTTCCAAGGATAAGTGTTTCCAGAGGATGCGCGTATTCTGCCTGCATTCCAAATGGAGACTAGAAAGAGAGAACAGACAGGAAACAGTCACCATTTCCAGTTTTACATACTCCCAAATCAGAACCACTATTTTGCAATACACATTACCCTACAAGACTACAACAGGACAAACAGAACAATGTTGTGGGCAAAGGGAATGGTATGATTGAGCAAGGGCCATAACACACATATTTAGCTCCTCTTTGGAAAAACAGTATCCCAAGGTCATAAGCATTATCACTCTATTAGTGATTCCAAACACTTCACTACTAGTTGAAAAGTTGAAAACTTTTATTTAGGCTTACCATCACCCCAGGTCAAAGCATTAGTTCAGGAATATTAAAAGTGTTTGGCAAGCTCCTATCAGCTTTGCTATACATCCAGTCTTGGAAGCAGAAGAAAGAAGGAAGCCAAAATATTCTCAGAAGCAGGACTTACTTAGGAATTTATTATCAAAATAAAAATTAAAAATCCCTCATCTTTGACCATTTTTTAAAATAAATTTGTACCACTCAAATGTTATTTTAGACTGATATACAACATTTTCTGTCGTATGCATATATATACACACACACCAGTCATTCCTACATTTGGTTTAGCAAAAAAAAGGCATTCCAGAGAGTTTTCAATTGTAGAACACCACAGAGAACAGTTTAAAAACTTTTAACCTAATGCTGAAAGTTATAAACAAGATCATCAGAAAAAAAAAAAGTCCACTTTGTCTTACGGATACTTTAAAATCATCGTTTTTTACTACCAAGAGAAGCTTTTTGTGCAAGAGCCATCAGGCTACAGATCCCTTCTGTGAGAACTGCTAACCACTCTCAAGAATAATGGCCAAAAGCTGCTCCAGCTAGAGACCTGAGGGGCTGCCAAGAGCAAGATGAAGAGAGCAGCTGCTGCTGCAGATGTCTGTACATATGCATGCATCAATCCATACCAAGCTCTTCCATTGTTGGCAGCATGCATAAAGCATCCCTGACCCACCAGCTTGCAGTCTCCTTTTGGCACAGTCTAGGTTATACACTGAAACACAGCAGCACACAGAGCACAGCACTGACTCCTGGGCTCCACAGGCAGTGCCTAGGTTATACACTGAAACACAGCGATATCACCTACAAGGTGCAAGCACTGCTGGATCCCACCTGGCTCATCACCTGGTGCTCAATGCCAGCTCCAACACCACTACATGCAAAAGCATCCAAAATCTGTGTTGCACTGTGCTCTCGATGCAGTATGCACAATGGGCTATACTGATTCCAGAGCTGCTATCCCTTCCTTGAATCAAATATAGGTAGTATATGATGCACACACCCAGGTTGTGCAAGAGCCACCTGTCTGATCACATTCTGGGGATTCATATGCTCTGGATAACTGCCCAGGTGGTGGGGAATTGATGAACACCCAAACCCAGACACCTACTGTTTCCCTTCCCTGAACAATGAGACCTATATGCACATTTTTAAAAGTCTGCTTCACCTTGCTTATAGATATGATCAAATTTCAGCAAGAGTGTTATCTTTCATTTCGCTGAAATGAAATCAAATTACAGGAGGTGTTTTCAGAAACAAAATGATGACTGTTCTTGACAAAATGCCCAAGAAAAGGCATCTATCCCACTGTCAAAGGAATGCAAAATTCTTAGGTCTTTCAAATAAGATATTTTAAAAAGTTGTATGAAACATATACTAAAAACTATTATTAAAGAAAAAAATCAAGTAATACATACAACAAACTCATGGTGAACCTTATGGATATACTTGTATATTCTCTTGTGATGCAGCAATCTGTGCAGGAAATAGTGCCAGGCATCCTCAATCACTGCACATCCAAAACACTGGCCAACCAGAACATACCTTTAAAAAGCAGAAGATCTATTAGTTACAGAAAATACTAGCAGAAACATAATCCTGAAAGAGAAAATAATTTGTACGCTAATAATGGTCAGAAATGTTTGTACCTATTACTGACTGAATAGCAGTGCACTGGCACCACATTTTTATCACGACAAAAATATTAATTACCATGTAAAAAGGCTATTGTGTTTATCAACTCATCTGTTGATATGCTGAAGTGAGTTAGGACACAATGTAACAAGCTGTCATTTCAACATCACAGATGTAGTCTACAAAGAATAACCACAGACTGTGTGAGACCTTGATAAAAAAACATAGAGCTGGATCAGCTATCTACACCAGAGAGCAAACAGCTCTCCAAGAAGGATGACCTTCTGTGGTAAAGAACTGCTGTTGGTGCTGGGGTGGGGGGAGAAGGAGGCACTTCTAGCTAATCCAGTTTTGTTTAAAAGCCTATCAGCTCAGTGCAAGAAGAGAAGACTGTGAAGCAGCAGGTGGTACATTCCTTCCTTCCAGGAACACACTACTGCTATGATATTAAAAAAGGTGGAGGATAGAGACACTTAGCAGGAATAAAAAAATTTGGATAAATAAAACTCCCAGAAAGTCTATTCCCCTCTACCAGGAATCTTCCTTTGCTTCCATAAACTCCCTCCAAATCCCCCTTCTCTCCTGAGGATTAGAACAGCTTGGGGCCATTTAAAAAAATGTAGAAAATTCTAATTAGCTCTTACAGCAGTTAAACATCAGCTGAAGGACGATTAACAAACACAGTTTACATTGCCAAAAAATTATTTTCTGTTATAGTTAATGGCACTAAATGTTAGATATTCTGCCTCCAACTGTATGTAACTCAGCATCACCATTATCAGAAAAATCTACGCACCATCTCGGCATCTCTTCCCACCCATATGGGATGTTAAAATACTCTGTGAAGTAATAGGTACCACAAATCAGGGGAAGCTGAATGAAAAAGTGATTGAAGAGGAGGGTTTTGAAACACTTCCACTGTTTTTCCCATGTTTCTGGTTTATCCTGAAACAAAGCAAAAAGAATCAATTGTATTACATGTTTCTATTGCACATAAGCGAAGTGCTGCAAAAATTCATTTGGAGTCAGTTTAATTTCACCTTGGAAGACAGATAACATGCCTTCCAATAATGCAGATTAACTCAGGCAACACAAACAACATAGGATTGGATTCAGTTTTATTAAAACCTTGTTTTTCTAGGCTAGTGTTTTAAGATGTCTTTGTCAGTTACCTCCAAACTATTTTTGTTTTTTCAGTGTTTACAGTTAGCAGGAACATTTCATACTAAACAGTTTAACACAATCCAAGTTTGTGAAGAAATAAATAGTCTTCAAAACATCCAGGTTTTGCAGGGAGACATTCTACCAACTACTGCTATAATTTAAGAAGATGGTTATTAATTTCTAATTCATATGAACTAGGGGAAAACAATAATCTCTTGATACTGGATGTGCCTTTACCTCCAATTAGGAGTGTGCAATCCATTCCAGGCTTTCCTCATTGTAAAAATATTGCAAAATTCTTTCAAGAGGATGTGCATAGAGGTACTTCAAAGAAGACAATTGCTATTAAATAAGCACACCATGTAATTATTTTATACTAAGACAGACCTCTACCACCAGATGCCAGAATTCCATTCACCCTCCCCTGCTGATATAAAAACTATGTTTATATAATTTTATTAACTGTAAGCCTGACATAACCTTTTCTCTCTATAGCACCATGGTAAATAGTATAATCCCTCCTTAGGAAAAAAACCAACTCCCTTTCTTCCCCAAAACTCACTTCTCTTTCTCTCCTCACACACAGAGTAATTTTATTTTGTCATTTCCAGGATGTCCAAGTGACAGATGAAATGGGATGATACACACTGAAAACTAGGATACTGCAGTTATATGCTCTGCCTGTTGTGTTCAAAGACAAGTCAGTGTATAGTTCACAACTTTCTCTTACCTGTTGAATTTTATACTTTTGCATGTATGGTATAAACTGAAAGATAAATCCTGGCACACAAAGCAAAAAGTATGAAACTTCATGAACTATAAGTGATCCCCAAGTTGCAATCTGGAACTTTGTGTAGTTATCCAGCATGTAATTCCAGGCATTTTTAAACGGTTGCTGCAGGGGGTTGTCGGGTAAGAAAGAGTCTATATATTCCACTGCCAGATAAGCAGAGTTCAAGATATTAACGCTGTCATTCATTGCCATGGTTCAGTCATAAAACATCACAATTACAGTTATTCTGTAGTTGTCTGTAAGAAAAAAATCAATAAATAAAAGTTAGTCTTCAGGGAAAAAAAATTACATTATATAGTTGTCACCTAGCTTTAAAGTAAAAACTGGGAAAGGAGGGGAAAGACAGATGCTCTTCATACAGAATAGCCTAAAAGAACAAAGCTTTATATTGATTTGAGAGGCAAACCAATTCAAGAAGCAATCAGCTCTTAGGTTCTGAGATTATGTCAAGGGAGCAAAAGGATAAAGAAGTATTAATTATTTGCCAAATTTATTTCAAGGTTTTCAGGATAATTGTATTCTGTACTAAAAGAGCAATGGAAAGGTTCAAACAAGATTTAGCAGATAAATTAACTGTGATCCCTTGATTATCCAGTCCCATTTTTCTCATGGCCGTGAACCAAAATCCATGCAAATTACATCAACACTGCAGCTGGCCTGAGGCAATCCACCTTTCCCTGAGTAATGGACTTTTCCTCACAGCTCCCAAAACCAGACGCTGCATTCCTGCAGGTGCCCTGAACCTGTGCAATTTCCACAGACCAGGCTCCTTGTTGGTCTGGGCTGGAAGGGACCTTTAAAAGTCATGTACAGTCCAACCCTCTTGGGATGGGCAGGAACATTTTTTGCTTTATCAGGTGGCTCAAAGCCCCACCTAACTTGGCCTTTAAACGCTTCCACGGATGGGGCATCCACAACTTTTCTGTGCAACATGTTCCAGTGTCTCAGCACTCCCATTGTAAAAAAGTCATTCTTATGCCAAATCTAAACGTACCCATTTTTACTTTAAAAAAATTGTCCTGTGCTTTGTCACCATAAGCCTTGGCAAAAGGCCCCCTTTCTGTACCACGGTATAGTGTCCCTCGAGCTTTCTCTTCTCCAGGCTGCACAACCCCAACTCTCCCAGCCTCTCCCTGTTTCCAGGGCTCTCCTCTGGACACCTCTAAGAGGTCCATCTTCCACTCGCAAACAGGTCGGCAACTCACAGGCCAGAGGACACGGGTCCATCCCCAGCTGGCACACTTAGGCTAGATCTAACACAAACCACAGAACTGCAGAATCAGTGAGGTTGGAATAAAGCTCTGAGATCATCGATTCAAACCTATGTCCGGACACCACCACATAACTAGACCATGGCACCAAGTGCCACATCCAGTCTTTCCCTAAGCACCTCCAGGGAGGGTGACTGCACCAGCACCCTGGGCAGCCCATTCCAACGTGTAATTACCCGAACACACTAAGCGCCATACCAAGCCAGAATCCAACAGCATTAGTTATCGTTCTTCTTTCTTAGCAACAGCATCGCGATGCTGCCACCTCCCAAAACAGCAAAAGCATCGCACCAGACGCCAAGGCAGCTCTCGAGCTCCTGGGCCAGCGGACGCGCAAGGCAATTTGACCGCCACCCCAAGCACGCCGCCGGGGAGCCGAGGGCCCAGCGACCGGGCTGCACCGGCACCAGGCAACCCCGTCCCGCACGGCCCTGCGAG
>VZRM01001697.1:352955-391861 GCA_013397955.1 Grantiella picta
GAGCGGCGCCGTGCTCGGGACCCGCTGCCCGGACCCGCTGCCCGGACCCGCTGCCCGGACCCGCTGCCCGGAGCCGCTGCGCTTACAGCGCTCGCCTACAAGAGCTGGCACCCCTGACGGTGCCCGCGCCCGCTCCCTGCTCCCGCGGTAGTGAAAAGACTGAAGTACAGCGGCGGCGCAGAGCCGGAGTCCCCGGGCTGGTATCATGCGGGTGAAGCTGAACAATTCAAATAAAAGGTTCCCGTTCCAAGCCCCTGCGTCGCCCCGCCCTGCAGTGCGGCCGCACATGGAATTTGGGCACCTAGGTGACTCCCAGCCCTGTGCCCGGTGTCACAGCTCAGGCACTTTGGGACGGCCACAGCTTTCAGAAACAACCCTGCAGCAAAGCAGTGATGTTCACAGAACTGCTTCCTAAACCTTAGTCATTCCCAATCCGTTGGCATTCAGACCTTTTCAACACCAGCTTCTCACCCCCCCTTCCTCCCAATTTATTTCAATGATGTCAGGATTATTTGGTTTGAGACTTGCACTGAGAAACACAAGTGTTAAGCGACCTGTTGGCATTAGGAAACAATGTACAAACTTTTATTTGAAGAAAATGTCTCAAAGATGACAGTAACTTTGGTCATGTTAAAAGGAGGCCATCCAAGAACAAATAAAGGTGCTGCTTTATAAGCATGGCCACATACAGTATATTCAGATATTGGCTAATAGAAGCTGAGCTTACACGCATAAATAGGCCTTTGTACCATGCAAGTTCAACGCAAACGCATACATTCACTATAAATTTTCAGTTATTTTCATGCCAAATCACCTTTTGGATAAAAAGGTAAAAAAGAACTAACATCTAAATGTGACCAAAATTGAACAGGAAAAAAAAAACCCCGTAGGTACAGACAACATTTTTATTAAAAAGATACTGAAATTACACCTGCTCAAGAAGTGTTATACCGTCTCTGTTCTCCTTCAGGGAATTAGTGTTCAGCATTGTTACATATCAAAAAATACATCTCTGTTTTACAACGTAGTACTGACATATTCAAAGTACTGTGCCAAATTATAAATAGTAAAATCAGGTTTTGAAGAGTTTCAATAGAGAGCAACTTATGCTCACACAAACATACGCACGTAGTATAGTTATGTAACAAAAGTGTTATAAAAGGAAACAAATTTACCCCATGCCAGCTTGAATTACTGAGGGGATTCAATACCTACTATGAAGACTGACAGTTCATTTCCTTAAATATATTTATTAGTCTCTGGAAAAAATAAGACAAAAATTTACTTTCACCAGAATACACATCATTCTTCACTCACAATCCGTTTCTCAGTCATGACTGACAGAAGTCGGTCCTTATGAAAGTGTTGGGTTTGTTTTTGAAGATCTTGCAATAAAAAAATGGTCCACCAGACTTCAAAAGTTCAATCAGCTTCTGCTCAACTGCAGAATAATCCCACACATTGCTTCTACCTATAGTAATCTTCATCATCTGTCATCTGTAATTGTAGACAGTCACATCTTCCACTGTGACTCAAGGTGCAGCTACAAGTAGAGAAGTGCTTAGATACTCAGTCACTTCAAATACACTTGTTGAAGACTGCTTCTAGTGCATAATCAAGTTGAAAATCCCTTTACTGATCATAATGGTTTGTCAATAACTGTAACACCTAGAGGGAGGGGAAAAAGGCATAAATCTTTAGGCAGTAGTTTTGTTTTTTTAACGGAAAAAATGTACATAAAATTTTAATATGATACATTGCAATTAGCATTTAACTGTGCACCAGCATCCATGTACATATTTCCCCCTAATTTCTCTTTGACACAAAGCTGTCTGAATCAGTGCTAAGTTTTGAAAGTTTCTGTGACTTGAAAAAACCTGCCACTAATCAAGTTTAATTTTGCTATCAGTGAAATATATCCTTAACGTTCACTTAACTATTTTGTAAAACTGCAATTACTGAAGAAAAAGATCCCTGAAACAGCTAATTTTCTAAATATCAAATCCCAAATAACTTCAGAATTGGACCCTCTAGATTGAGACACAAATTTCTTGTTAAAAAAACTGGTCATACCAGAATCATCATTTTGACTCACCCCTTATGTGCTAAATGACTCTTGCGTACACTTTAATCCCTTTTTTTTTTACCCCTGTAGTGAATAATTATTTGAAGTCACCATTCAAAATGTACCATCAGATTCTTCCTACCCATTTTATTATCTCAGGTTTTACCTTAGACAAGACTCTGTTTGGACACTTTGTCAAATGCTACACTTTAAAAAGTCTGTTAGAAATACCTAGATGCATTACCTGCATAGCTCCTTCCTGTACTCATACAAGATGACACAACCGTCCATTTATCGGTTGTTGGATTATAATACTCCACTGTTGATAAATTACAGGAACCGTCATCTCCTCCAACTACATACAAGAGACCATTTACAGCACAAACACCTGAAAAAGGAAACCAGTATGGTAATTAGTAATTGACTTACATCCCCCCCAAAAGCCTGGTTTTCATTCTGCAATATCATGAAAGCAGCAGAAATCCAGATGCATGCCATCCACAAATGATATTGGCACAATTTTAGTCACTGTTGCACATACCTGCATTCCTTCTGCACATGTTCATATCTGCAACCTGCTTCCAGGTACTGGCAATGGGGTCAAACACTTCAACACTTTTTCTTACCAAAGGACCATCATGACCTCCTACTGCATACAATAAATTGTTTAACACGCCAACACCTGCAAACATATAAGAATACGCAGAATTAACCACAGAATTATTTGAATTATACAAAGGAGAAACAACAAATGTGTCAGCTAACATAAATCCTTCATTAAGTCAATGTTGAAAACTACTTCAGAAAACATTTGGGTCAGGATGCATTAAAGCAAAGAGACAGTAACTACAGCAAGACACTGATAAGATGCCTTGCGTGCTCATCTACCATATTGCAGCATACAAAGACCAGAGCTGTTCTGCAACAGAAGATTTAGAAAATTTTGGACGAAAAATGACGTGCAGGAAAATGAGGCTTGTTGAAATTTAGGACTAATTAGAAGTGACAGTAAATGAGACAATGTGCTCAGCCAGCATAACAGAAATCTGACAAGATGATAAAGTGTAAGTGAATTTTTAGAAAGTAAAAACTGCGCAGTACAGAGGATAATAGCTGAATGGATAGACATTATACAATAGGGATGTTTCCACTGAAGTGTTGGAATACCTTGTAAACAGATAGATGAAAGAGAAGTAAACAGTTTACAGTGAGTACCTTCTCTGGGATTTGAAGAACACCAAGCGTCATTCAACCAAGCTTCAGTTATCAAAATATTCAAAAGGATATTAAAGGGTGTCCTTTAATCCTAAGGTCTCCTTTACTTTACAACAAAATTTTATCAGTCTGTGAGCTTGGAATGAAGGAGTGAGTAAAGCTAGTTCTATCTACTTGCTACTTGGGCTGCACATACTGAAAAGATGGAAAGGGGGGCAGAAACAAAAGCCTGTTTATTCATTCCTCCCTTTATAGAATTATAAGAACTAGCATTATTAGAATCCAAATATAATAGATTTCAGAAATGTAGAGGGATTTTTTGCATTAAACCTTCTCAGTGATGGACCATAAAGACAACTAAAAAAGCACTTCTATGAAAGTATACTGGGAAATCTAATAAATGGCACATTTAAGACTATGAAACTCAAAGCTGAGATACAGACTTGCAAATACAGCTTGTAAAGGATTCCATGTAAAGGGAACTACTTAAAATCTTTTTTAAAGGGAAACAACAAATATGAATGCAAAAAATCAGATAAGTCCCTCAAAGGAAAAAAAAAAAAAGGGGGGGGAAAAAAAAGAAGAGAACCCCAAGACCATAATAACCAGCTGAAATATCTTTGAAAACATATCAATAATTTTGTATTTAAGAGCCATTCTGATATGTGGAGAGAAACAACTCCTGCTGAAATGACTAAATATTCTTATTAAAGTAACTGATTTTAATAATTAAATGAACATAGGAAAGAAACATGGAAGCTAATTGGTACTGTAAATCTGAAAAACAGCACCTTGATAGGACACTTATAAATCATGCTATTTAGGGCTTTATCAGTGATATTCACTACTAACAGTTCCCCATATCCCTCCCAATTAATTTAATTCCTCTTTTATTGCTATTATTTCTAGCTATCATGCCACAGAACAGTATGAATTTTCTGTCTCCCACTCTGATCACACTTTATTAGACAGGATAATACAACATTCATCTTTTGTAGAATTAACCATTACAGAGCTAGAAGGAGGGCTACGATTTTCAGATTAAATATGTGATGAGATATAAATCCCCCCACCCATGCTTTCAGTGTAGTTACTGGCCTTCCTATTCAGGGTGTAGAGTTTTCCCTCTGCCACATTCCCATTTTCTTCTTTCATAGCTCCTTATTTTTAATAATGTCCTCCGTTCCTCCATGGCGCTTCATTTTCCCTTAATCCCACACCCAGTTTCCAGGTCCTACCTTATTTCTTGCTCCTTCCGTCTGTATCCTCTTGTTGCCGTCTTCTGAGTTCTCCTTTCTTTGTTATTTTTCTTTCCTGCCCATTTTTCAGGACCCTGTCTTATATCTCTCAGCCCTCCCAAATGGCCTATATCTGGATCTGAAGTTCCTCATCCCAATATGTTGCTGGAAACAGATCTGTCCCCGTATTGATCAATTGAGAAGCAGTGGGTACTAAAGAAGAGTAACTGAGGGTTAACCTCTGAAAAGTTGCTTTTTGAATGAAGCTGAAGCAGTAGGAACAGAAGAGATGAACTTAAGTTCCTTGAGATGACCAGACATCCAATAGTTTAATACAGGAACAAAACTCTCTTCAGTTAGCCCTCATAACACCACCAGGACTGATTGCCAGTTGAAACAGTTCTGGTGGGTTTGGATATTTGGCCTCTACAGCCAAGCTCGATCAACAGTCACAATTTTCACATTACCACCCACTCTTCCACCGTGCAAAAATAGAATTTTCCATGTATTTAACAGAGTGGCATAGAAGAATGTTGATTGTTTTACTCAATTATATGAATCTGGAATAACTGTCTACATTTAGTTTTCCTCTCAATTTTTTTTTAAATCAGTGGGCAAGGTAAAAGGCAGAAGAGAGTTGAGTAAGAAAACACAGGGACAAGGGGAGAGAACAGAGGGGCAGGAAGATCTCAGTAGTTAGTATATTTAAGTAACTAAATTTCAGAGTTGTAAAAAATTCAACATTAAAAAAAAATCTTGAAATATCTACTGTATAAATAGGCTACAAGCACAACAACAGTTTGCAAAAACAGTATCAAAAAATAAATCCCAAATGCTGAAACAAAATGTGCGTGCAGGCAGACTGCAAAATGAAGCTTTGTCACAACCCATCAACACTATTTGTCTTTATAATGATACTTGTGACTTGCCCATTTTGTATAAATATTTTCCTCCAAACTTGCCAATATTAGACAGGAATATTTTCTGGTACACTTACTGCAACTCTGTCCAGTTTTTAGTCCAGAATTTACTCCCAAGATACACAGACCAAGTTACTAGAAGTTGCACAAGACAGCTGTGTTTTCTTGAGGTACAATGTATCATGTTTCCTTCATTAACATCACAGTTTTCATTTAGACACGCAATCAAAACATGACTTTTAGTAATCAGAGTTATCAGCTTGCTGATTTTTTAAGGATATAATGGAAGTACCACAGACTGTCTTAATTTTAGTAACAGATTTAGTAATTTGATAGATTTCTTTTGAAATTATTTGAACTTAATTTAAGCATCATTATATCGGTAAAAACTGTTCAGAGTTAACAAAGAATAATGGAAGGTAAGATGAAAAGTGGGATAACTATTAATCATATACTGAGAATACTACAAGTCCATCCGGATTTATATGCAGCAATATCTCTTCCCGTTATGAAGCACATTAATGCAATCACCAGTAGATACTTGAAGGGTGTTGCTTAAAAACCACAATTAAGTACTTGGCAAAAAAGTGACTTAACTACTAAAAAAATAAATGTAGAAAATAATATCATGGAATTTGACTTGAAAAAGTCCATGGGAACGCATCTAGAGAAATAAAACAACTTCTGCGTGTTGAAAAAACCTGAAACACCAAAAGACAAATAGAGGACAGTGAACAGTAAATGAGATTCAAGTCCATAATATAAATAGATAATGAAAATGCTAAAGTCAATTTGGAGCTGTGGAAGCATCATTTCATTAAACAAAAGTGGAATACCACAGGCACTTTGGATGTCTTTAAAGAGAAATATACATACTCAGAATTGCAAGAGGGGAAAAAAGTCCACCAAAAAAAAGAAAGAAAAAAAGGGAAAAAAAAAGAAGGGATTTTTAAGATTATATAGAAATAAATGGATATACCTTGGCTAAATGATAAGGAAGGATAACATGTAGTAGGCTGTACATGTACAGAGGATGTAAACACCAGGTGATGAGAAGAATTACTGAAGGTGAAATAAAGGGTACATAAGTGGAAGTAATAGGATGAAACCAGTAATACAAACTTAAGAATGAACAAGGACAAAATTTCCTGCAATGAATCAGAATGCAGAACAAGTCCTCCAAAGAGGTGGAAACCTAGTCAGAGTTCACACATAAAGTCAACCTGAAAACACTGTTAGCCCTAACTGGCAAAGAGATCTTTGTAGAAAAGATGTGTTTTCATCCTTGCTGTATAGATTTTGATACTTCAGAATTGAGGTGATAATGATTATTACAATCCATGAGTAATAGTCTGTATGTTAAAAACCATCAGAAGTTGTGAGAAGAGGAGGAATATGAAAGTATGAAAAAACAAGGAGAAATATTTACTGTTAACAGACTGAATCTTACTCTGTAGAACAGTTTTGTTTTTATAACCTGCTGTGTATCAGCCATCTGGGACTAGCACATTCCATTAGATTCAGACTTTCGCTTACCTTTTATATTTTTAGATACATCTTAAACCCACCAATTTCCATCTTTCCAACGACAGTCGATCCTTGTCCACTCACCTGCTCCGCTCCGTCTCGTGCTCATTTCTGCGACATAGCTCCACTCATTGGAATTGGCATCATAGCATTCTACTGAACTAAGGCACTGCCGTGACGCTCCATCGTAGCCACCAACAGCATACAGCTTACCTAGGACGGCAACCAAAGGAACCTGCCAGTTTCTAGCGCACACACATGGATTGGCACATAGGCAAAAGCAAGCTAATTCAAGTGTGTTCAGTAGTGGAAGTGGATAAATAGGCTTCCTAGAAATGTCAGAAATTTAGGTGACAATTACTTGCACAGTCTGCATTTTCAGATTAGAAACAGCAGTGGTTCCTATGCAGTTAAAACACACACACACACACGCACCCCTAGAACTGTTTTAAGACCCAAGAGCCAGGCCAGGCCTTCATTGTGCAAGTGACATTTAGGCTATTCACCACCAAGCTGACTGGAAAGTCAGCAGTTTTCCTGGCACTGTCCTTGGGATTGCCCCCAGCTTGCAGCCAGCAAAGTCAGCCACAGATAACAGAGCTGACAATACAGCAGTGCTACATCACTAAAGACCAAATGACAAGGTCATCACGTCAGCTCTCTGACTTTGCTGACATACCGAACCTAGAGCTTAGTGAGCTTTTCCTCAGTTAGCCTCAGGCACAGCTGAAGCTCTGAAAAACATTTTAAAACTACTATGCTAAAAACTGGTCAAACCCACGTAGAATGATTACATATTGCTCATACCATTTGAATTACAAGGTTGAGCAAAAACACGTTTTCAAAAGTAAGAAAAACTAGTAGCATAAATGACTGCATTCCCCTCTGTTCTTTTTAATATCATTTGTCAACTTACCTCCAACAACACCTACGCCAACACTACTTCTTCTTGTGTTCATTGGAGCTACATGAAACCACTCGTTAGTCTTTAAGTTGTAAACTTCAACTGATGACAAACCTATGAAGACATAAATCTTGGTGCAAAATACTGACTAGCTTTCAGGCAACTCTTCATATCTGAGTATTTTAATTATTTCATTTTAAGGACTGTTAATTACAGAACAAAAAGCACAACTGATCTCCTTTAGATAGGCAATTACAGTCAACCCATTCTTTGGGTCTGAAAATGGGCAATTTGCTGAAAACTTTCGTGGAAGTGAAAAATTCTTCCCTGGATTTTGTCCTTTCTTTTTAATTAAGTCTCATACTTTCTCCTACATATGCTTCTATAACAGTTACTCAGCAACAGGATCACCTCTGCACAAATTGTTTAATGCATCTGAGTAGAGAATGAACAGTGTATGTCTAAAGCCTTCTCACAGGTCAGTAAAAGCTGTTTATAATCTTATTTACACTACATGAAATGCAGAAATAAATTTCCTATGCAGACAGGACAAAACAGACCTGCTATTTTTTCTGCTCACATCTTCCACGAGTTAAGGACTCTGACTATAGAAGGAATACTGAAAGGGAACTTCCCAAAAGTTCGCTGGTCATTAAGCCTGAACTCTTAGGAGCAAATAGTCCACTGTTCAGGGAGAGGGATGTGACCACTTAAGCACATCCCATGATGCCAAGCTACCCTCATGCTTGGTTTCACCACAGGCGCCAGCAAAACACACATTCAAATTTGATACAATTACGTTAAGAGTAGTCAAAGCTATTCAGAAGTGTCTAAGGCAAACATACCTGTACTCCCATCAAATCCTCCCACAGCGTAAAGAAGGCCATTTAATACAGCTGCTCCCAGTGTGCTTCTCCTGTCTTGCATGTTAGCAACACTTGTCCACTGGTCCTTCACTGGATCATAGGAATCTACTGTACGAACTCTCAAAGAGCCATTGAAACCACCAACAGCATAAACCATGCCTCCCATGTACACCATTCCTAGAGCAGGGAAATGGGCAAGAAAAACGAATGTTTTAGTCTCTCTGTCAATTAACTGTACTCTGTACTGTCCTAAGTAAGCAGATACTTGACACAAATTACAGTACTCACTACACTTGTCGTGCTTTTGACAGTCTCCTAGAAACACACTTCATTCAGATTAAGCCCTGGAATTTCCAACACCTTTTGTTACTAACAGCACTTATTTCTGAATACCGTGTTTACTGAAATTCTTCTTGCTTAAATCACTCAGCTGCTTTAAGATTACATTTTCATTTTTTTAATAGTGGATGATCACTTCTTCACATTCTTTGTTTCATTTAATAATAAAAAGGTATTTTAATAGAAAATTAGTCATTATTACAATGCATTAATATTTGAATTTATTTATCCCTTGTTTCTGTGGGAGGTAATAAAGCAGTTTATCCTACAGATTACAAACTAAAGCACAAATTAAGTACAATTTATCGAAGTTGTTCCAGACGAGCGAGTAATTCAAATGATCAGTGAAGGCAAGGTTTAGCCCTTCTCAGATAAATATCTCAAGTACCATTCCAAAGAACATGGATAAAATGCTTTATACAGATGCCTAAATTCTGAAGCATTACCAACCAGAACAAAACATTAGGCATCCTTACCTGCTCTACATCTTCTGGAAGGCAATTCAGCTACCTGATGCCAGCGTTCTTCTTTAAAATCATAGCATTCAACACTGCGAATTGCCTTTGGTGCCTGTCCCCCAACTACCATCATCAACTAACAGGGAGATAACAATAATTGTTAGCTATGTGCATATATGAGAGCACCTGAAAGATCAAAAAAGTTTTAAAAAATAAAGCAAGCTTCTGTACAAGAAATAATTAAAGGATGGCTCTCCTAAATTAGAAATTTGAGTCTTGTGAACCAGGCAAAATTAATTGTTAGGTATTTTTTTAAACAAATGTAATTCGTAGTTATTGTGACCAGAGCAAATACCAAGGGTAGAGAAGCAGGAAGCATTTAGAATCCTGGTAAAGCTCCCAGGAAAGAGGGAGATCCTGCTTTATCTTCACATCCTACTGTGATCTCAGGTGTGAGAATTCAGTGTCTATGAGGTGTAATGGAACTGTGACCATCCATCAACTAACAGCTTTATCTTGTTCTTCCAAGAAAAATGTGCTAAATCTGCTGAACTGAATCTCCTATTCTGTTATTGCAGTTGTTACAACGGTACTACAAGAAAACTTCTTTACTTCATTGTAAAGAAGAAAGTATCTAACGTTTGTTTTTTGCTAAAATGAATTAAAGATTGAATAAAAAGTGTCAACTCGAAGCTTCAGTCATTCTTTGTTTTGGTTTGGGGTTTTTGGGGGGTTTTTTTGGTATTTTTTATTTTTTCAACAAGCTTACTTCTCCATAACTGTATATCTCTTAAAAGCTAAAGCTGAAGCACTTATTAAAAAATGTTTTCTGGGAGGGCAGGAGGTACCTGTGTAGGTGGGAGGCTAAAATATCTACATCAAAAGTAGTATGGAGTGTAGAGATAATCACTTCTTATATTTTTGTGATAAACAGTTCTGGTAAAAATTTTTTACAAGAATACCCCAAGAGACAGTCATGCTCTCATGAAAACCTTTAAAATTTAGTTTGAAGTAGTAAATACATTGGAAAAATTAGGGTCTTACTTTTGGTAGGCTAACGGGTGTTCTCAATTTTGTTCGCGTGCTTTTCATCAATGCTCGTTGCTCAGTTGGTAGCAAGTGATACTTCATAGCTTCAATGAGGTAATCTTTACAAGCACTGCTGTTCTTAACCAGTATTTCCTCTTCAACTCTCTGTTTATCAATAGAAGTTTAACAAGGTCTGAGCATGTTAAGGAAGTAAAACACAAATCACAATCCAAAATGCAATAAAGCCTACGATATATCACACAAATGCAGATTAATCTAATTTTTAAGATTATAATTTAACCAGTAGGACACAAATTTGTGTTGGAAATGTGCAGTCACTTCAAAAAAAAATCAGAAGATGTTAATTGTTAATCAGCAAGTGAAAGAAACAGTGATAGGCAAAGTAAATCACTTTTCTTCCAGTTGGGCACATTTCTTGATTTTTAAAATACAGACAGTACAGAACATTTTAAGGGGGGAGTAGTGGAGAATAATTTAATAAACTAGTAAACCACCCTGCAACAATAAAAACCACAACAGAACACAACAGCAGAAAAACCCCAAATTCCACACAAAGTGGAGATTTTCATCACAAAACCAGAATTTTTAAAATAAACACCTACCAATCTACTATGAATACCTACTAACCAATGTTAATTCTGAACTCATATTGTCACTCTTAAATATTTGACCTGACAGCAAAATATCTAAATGAGCTTACAAAATTTGAAAAAATGTATTTTATTTGAACCGGGTAAAAGAATGCTTCCTTTGTCATTAATCCCTAATCAGCTTAAACAACATGTAATTCTGAAGTTGAAAATTCACTTATGAAACCAAATCCTTTATCAAGGATCATATTACAAATGAAACCTAACCTGATCTCAGTGAGTTACGTTGTTCAAATTCCTAGCATGGTATGACATGCAGTCAGCCAAACAGATAAATTACTTATGTCAGTCACTCTCTACATGGCAATCCCTCAACTCAGTGCCTGTATGGGCACATGAGTATGTGGTAGTGGCTGTTTGTTTAATTTTACTATCACTAACATACTATATGACTTTAAACTTAACTGTTCGTTAAATTTAAAGTTATCTATCTGGCATTAAAATAATGAACAGAAACATCCACATGCAGAATAATTAGTATTCCTTTTTGCTTACCTGAACTAAATACTCCCGGGAAAGCAAAGGCAGCCGAACGTGCTCCATCAGACGTGCCATTAACTCCTGCCTTACATCTTTGTCATGGTTTACCCAGGCTATCACTGCTTCAAATACCTTCCAGAAAACAAACAAATCAAGTTCCTTGACTTACAAGTTCATAAGCATGAAAACATCAGTGTGTGTCCAAAAATAGTTTTGCTTATACTAAAATTCCTAACATAGGAACAGGTGACAGCAGTTACAGCTCCCATTTTTTATCAGCCACAAAATTAGGAATTATCTGGTCCCTTTTTATATCTACTCCTCTACTGGTGTTTAAAGGATAGTTGTGCTACACTGACAAAATGCACATAGCGACTTCACTGATTCTGAAAATTAGGCAAAGAAACAATACAGCAGCAGGAATATTACTGCCCTCATACTTTTCGTCCCTTCTTGGAAAATTGACCTGCCACATCACCATTCAAATGACTTATCATCCCTGAGTCTTACTCAGAGAAGTGATCCCAAGCCTGGTTTTGCCTCCATTGCACAGTAGCTCATCATTCATTGGAGCATTAAAACCTTAATTATACTCCACAAAAGTAGCATCACATGTGTCTAAGTGATAGATCCAGACCTTCAGGGTATTACAGGAACAACAACATGGCTTTGCTAGTTGCTGTTTAAGCAGATAGTTCTTAGATTCAAAGTTTCAAAAAGGTTTTAACATGAAACACTACCTAATTGCACAAATGAATTTTCAAACATACTTTTGAACACATTTTAGCCTCATTTGAGTACAACTACATACCCCACAGAAAAAAGAAAAACAACATATTTCAAATAGGTCATAACTGAGTTTAAAAACCTCAAAATGAATACATCCAAATCCTGAAAACCATTAGAGGTTTACAGAGATGCCCTGGGCTCACTGAAGAACACAGTGTTTCAAAAAAGGCTTTAAAAGATATGAGATCTAGGCTAAAGGTGAGCCAACACATTAAACTCAGGCTAGGTAATACCAAACTGCGTAGTCATCTCCTCTGCAACCCACATCTGTTCAGTTAGGTTGAACAGCTCACACATGCATACAGAGGTTTAATAACTTTGTGGGACTGCTGATGTTATAGTCAGTAAATGGCATATAATTGCTCTTCAAACTGTGAGTTATTTATCCCTTGGTAAACGAAATTCCTGTGTATGTGACTCAGCATCTGTTCTGTTTGTTCTGCTTGAAGATGAGAAGGAATTTCCATTGAATGTAGTTTTGTTTTTTAGCTTATTTTCCCCAAAGAACAAAGGGTAATGTGAGTTAATACAGTTTTAGGACTTTTAAGAATTGAGACTAATTTTCAGCAATCAGACTGACAACACTTTTGGGAAAAGTCTTTTGGGCACAATACCTGCCTAATTTCACTAAGGAAACACAGAACATATTCAAAGAACTGTACAAGATCAGTGTGAGCAAGCTCGCCCTTTCACATAAAAGGGTAAAAAGTACAATGGGATACAGATTGTCTTACCTTCTCCTCTGAGGCAATTGTGAGTTTGTCACTGGATATAAGACTGCACACCTGCTCTACACCAAGATTGAGGTATTCTTCACTGAGTACAACATCGGAAAAATGCTGTTCTGTTTGGAGGAAAAGAAATACACTAAAATACAGTGCAACACGTATCCACACATATAACAAGCATTAAAGCAGCAGAGGAAAACAGAGGAAAAGGATTCAATATGCATGCTATTTTACTCTACCTAGAAGCAATACATTGACTTAAAACCTCTTCTATAGTTTAAAGCTCAGTCTCACAAATAGCTTTTATATTTAAAAATTCTTTAACTGAAATATTAAAATACATTATACTAAAAGTATTGTAGCAATTTTCAGATGCTTGCTTCATCTCAGTACTTGTCCATGAGAATTACTTGAGTCTCATTTTGCTAAATCTGTACACAAAAATACAGAAAAAAGACTCCAAAGTCTGTACAAGCTGTATGTTGTTGACAAGCATGTTTTAAACCTGTAGTTGGACATGAACAATGGTTGATACACTAGAACCAACCAGCAGTGTCAAACAACAAGTCCTGTTGCATCTCTCAGAGCTTCTCCAAGGTCATAAAAATATTGCATATTGCAATCTGTACAACGTGCAGAAGGTATGTATTTTTCCTAATTTTTTTTAAACCTCGAATAAAACTAAAAAAATTAATGCTTCCAAGTTGTCATTTATTTATTCAGTTGTCCCCTCCCTTCCTTAAAACTGCTTTTTATGGCATTGTGCTGCTTAAAAAGTAGTTCAATTCTGTTAAATTATTTTTCCCCTTCTTCTGCTATTCCTAACAGAAGTTAGAAGGGACAACTGTTATTAAGAACTTAAGAATTCTCTCAAAATTAGAATAAATTAAAAAGAGGCCAGGAAACATACTCAAACCAAAGAACATTTTACAGCCTTTCTTATCACTCTACTAGTACTGTTATTGCTAAGACTCCATACTTGAGAAACTTGTCTAAGCTGTTAGAAAAAGTTAAAGAATGCTGAATGTTTAAGCTCAAGAAGTCCAATTTTTCAGTTCAACTTTGCAGGGTACAACAGCTTTTTTGGATGCAATCATCATCAGTACAAGTCCCTCTAATTCTGCAGCATTCTCTTATGATGAACAGGTAGTATTTTCTGCTCTACTTCAGGGAATGGGAAAGAAAGGATGAGAAAAAATACTACTGATTTTTATAATACCCCCATTACTTTTCTAGTCTTCACAAATATTTTTATCTGCTTGCTTTTCAGGCAACAAGTATGCAGTTTCTTAAGCTAAAGGAGAATTTTCTGAGGTACATTTATTGGGATAAGTATCTGATGAGTTTTATTGTTTGCAAATAGAAATTAAGAAAGGTAGTTTGTATAGATTAGTTTTATGATAAACTCTAAATTTCAGGTGACAGTGACACAAACCAGTATGTCTGACTGCACTGAGAAGCTGAGTTGGGAAGCAACACACATCCAAATCTCAAACAAATCTGAGGTTCTGAAGCATTGTTCATCTTTCCTTGAGAAATTCAATGCAACAGTGGATCATATCCAACAGGATATATTTAATAAATTAAAAATACCTGGTTGATTTTATAGACTCCTATATAAAAGCCTTGCTTTTTAAAAGCTGATTTAGATTTATGTCATGCACTAAGTAGAAAGTGATCCAGCCTCTAAACCAGGAGAGTTAAAAGTTGAGAATTTTCAAAGTAATATAATGCACATGATGCTGTCTTCTGTTTTCCTCCTAGAAAGAGAACTATAGAAGAGAATCCAAAAAAATAAACAGTACTCGAACAAAAACTGTTTTACTGGATGTCAGCTTCTTATAGCATGAAACAAAGCACATAGTCAAGAGAAGAGTGAAAAAAGGAGAAACTAAAGCAAACTACTCAGTCAACAGCTACAGATCCTCAGGTGAATGAATTACAGACAGAAGAGAAACAGAGGAGATTTCTATATAAATTTTAGTCATCAAAGAAGAGGTTCAGTGAAATAACTTGTGTAGTAAGAATCAGATCGCTTGTTGTCTAGGAGACCATCGTAACTGATTGATAGATAACATTTGGACAGAAGCCAATTGCAGTTACAAATAAATGGATTATTTAAAGTAATTAAAAATTGAAAAAAACAAGGAAATGTAAAATCAATCCACCAATGACAATTTATGTAATGCTGATTCAAGTGTTGAAGACAGAAGGTTTCATTTTATATAAAAATTATGCTTATGAAATTCAAACTTTTTGCATCCTTTTAGCAGGAAGGGTACCAGCATCTTCAAAATAACATGATTCAGTACTAAGATTTCAAAAAATTACATTTAGATCCTCTTTTCCCAATAACGATGAGAGAAAAATAGTACTGGAGGTGTCTGGATTATTTTGCCTTCTGGGTTAGGATTTATATTATCTCATATTACTGCTCACATCCTGAAAGCTTCAATAATCTGGAGATATTGACATCAAACATGATGAAACTTATGGCTAAATGATTAAATATTTCATGCATCTGCCCTCTGTAAAATCTCAAATTAGCTTGTTTTTTGTTTATTGCATTAGGGAACCTACTTCTTTATGAACATCTGTTAGAGAAGCAAAGAGAGAACCACCTAGATGGAAGTTTCCATGAGAGAATAAAATAATTATTTTTTCCCAAATCAGAATTTTCTGCACAGTATGCAACTTCGACAAATTTGTACTGGAATCCTGCCCCATTTCTTGCCTCTTCACCCAGAAATTGAAGCCAGCTGGCTCCAGAGTCTGGCAGCCTGGAAACAAGCTGGCTTAGGAGCTGCAGAGGCTTGGCTTCTAAATTCCCACTTCCTAAGCAAGTAGAGTCCTACTTCTTTATTATCAAGACTAAACTCTGTCTTTAAAAAAAAAATTCCATTTTAGGACATTTCTAAAATATCTGTTCCAATTGCATATGAAAAACAGATTTTCACATTTTTGCAACTGAGTCAGTTTCCATCTGAATAACTAAATATCTGTCCTTGTCTGCCCTGTGCCAGTAGGATGGGACAATCTAAAAGGAAGTCTTTAACAGGAGAGAGGCTAGTAACAAAATGTTTGTAAGTACAATAAACAATGCCAGCGTGGAGAGCAGAGTAAGAAAATAGGAGCTGTAAATGTACCTCTTTTTGGTATTTGTTGTTTTGAGTCTGGAGCTATGTATTACACATGCACATGCAGCAAAAAGCACTTGACACCTCTTCTATCCAAAAGGCACACAGTCTGGCCATATTGGCATTATATTTTTCACTTACATAGGAAGGAAAGCTACATCTGAAATTTGCACAGGACATATTATGCTTTAAACATTTATGGATTAATTCACAAACACTTTTTCATTCCTTTATATACCTACAGTCAGAACAGATCTTCCCAAAGCCACATTAACGTGTATGGAAAAAACCTGCCACAGATTATCAGTGGCAGAGTCTGCAGCTGGAAAAAGGGAAAACCTACTCATATTCTCTAGATCTTTTTGTGACAGTAATCGAGCACATATTCATGTGAAACAAAAATCACAACCAAATATATCGAGGTTTGTGTCTTTTGTTGGTTTAGGCCAACTATTTGCATTCCACAAAACAAATAATGATATTTTTTAAAAACTAAATGGAGTACCGGCACCTTTCAGTGTGATAATGCTACAAAACTAGCTGCAGCATCCCAGCATTTTTTGTTTCCAGTTGTTTCTGAACTGATAACCTATTGATTTAGAGCAATGCACAGCATGGGAGCTTGGAAAGATATGGTCACTTAAAACTGACAGTTTCTCAAGCAGATGAAATACAAATATTAGAAAGAATTCAGTTGTTTTTTAAATCACTGCTTCAATTCACAATGTCACATTGTGATTTTTTTTTGGCTTGCGATGAAAGGCCTTTTCTAATGGCCTGTTTTAAGGCACTGGTCAAACAGGAACCCAACCTTTGTTGTAGATGGACAGACACAAGCTCTGCCAGCTGGAGAACCAGCTAAATACTGCAGAATCACAATTTTTCAAAAAAACTTATTTATTTGTCAATTTTATGCTTACATAACTGCTTTTTAGAACACCATGTAATTCACAACAGCCAAGGCAACAGCAGCGTAGCAACAGACGTTGCTACTGAGAATAGAATCGTAGGAACGATTGTGACAACTACATCCTTTCCATCCCAGGCATACGGATGTACACAAGAACCATCTACAGAAGACATGCAGCCTGCCAAGTCTTGCCAGGGCTCATGTTTTAGACTAAGAGCAGCAGAATCAAGAATGCTGTTATCCCACAGTCAAGGACAGTGCAGCAATCCTTGCATCACAACACATGCTGTGATTCCCTAACAAAAGAATCTTCAACATCTCAGCACAATGCTAAAATCCAAAAAGATTCACTGTGCCAAGCCTCAAAGGACACCCCTACCACAGGTCATCCAAAGTTTCCAAAGGCCACACTGCCCTATGTCATGAGTGAAATGCATTATTTTTCTCTGGTTAAAACTAAGAAATATGTCAGGACATGAGCAAGGGTCTCTCTAGTGGCACACCCCTCTTCATCAAAAAGCTTTACCAATTTATCTGCAGGCTGTACATAACATTACAACAACTATATAATACACCGCTTTCTCAGGGAAATTGTTGTTTTTTGAACATCCTTTAACTCTATGTAAGACATATCCCTGACAAACTGAGGACACACTACTCTTCCTAGGAATCCTCACACAAGAAGGATGAGAGGCCTCAGCTGTACATAGTCTCCAACTGTGTATGTGTAACAAGATCTGGAGCAGGATTGCTTTCTGGAACATCACAAGAACAGGTGGCATCTCGAAGTTTAATTGCAACAGAAGCTCATTCCAAGTAACCTGTACCAATTGTCCACTATTTTCAGACTGCTCCACAGGCCTCACAGGTTCATATAAATGACTCTCCTACAAATACTGCACTCTGCTACAGAAGGACCAACCCATCATAGGAATACAAAGCTCCAATTTTAATAGAAGTTGTGTTCTCATTCCCACTGGAAGTTCTAGAGTTTCACTTTTCTAATAACTTCTGATCCAGTGGCATCCTTGTGTTTTTATGTTACCATTGTCTATTTCACTGCCTCTTTTTCCTAAATATGAAATAGCAAGTGTAACCAAAATAAAGACTGGGAGAATTTAAAAATCAAAATGCTTTTCATTTTCTCTAGCAGGGAAATATTTTCACTACTTTTTTCTATCTAATAATCCCTTTCTGTACCCATTCTATTTTCTGGAGCCTTAATCCCAAAATACGTGCTCTGGGAGTTAAGCTGCCTGTGATACAAGGCCTAACTGTGAAATGGCACAGCCATGTATTTTTGGCTCAGACTTTTGAGAATTTTTTTTTTCAGTTGTAAGAAATCTGTGACAGAGTACAAAGAGCCATTTGAAATAAGAATAGGGGGAAAAAAGCTATGATGGCTGAGATACAGGCAGTAAATAGCCTGAAAATTCAAGAGGAAAAACATTGATCTGAAAAGGTATAGAACTGTATGAAAAAAATCAGGGATTCAGCAAACAGAACTTCAGCAAGACTGATGATCAGCCAATTCCAAGGAGAGATGAAGGCCAATGCTTCCTCCCTGGATCCTTTTATCAGGAGTACTGAGCATTCTGGTGTTCAGCCTAGTATCTTGCATGTCCCAACTAGGACCAACAAATAGCTTTTCCCTTTTTCCTCTTTTCCCTTGCCGGTATTCTGTTGCAGAGACTCTGAGCACAGAAAAGGACGTCTGAACAAAATGACCCAGGGAAGGAGAGTTACCAGGTGGACACAGTTCCTGTGCTCTCAAAACACATTCAACCAACACTGCACTCAAGGTCTTGCCTGGGTCTTGGAATTTATATTTTTAGAAAGTAATCTATATAAATATTCGCTTCAACTACTAAACTGAACAAAGGTTGTTTAGAAGTAACTGAAGTAGTTCAGAGGTTTTGTTTAAAAGCAACTAAGGCCCAGTCAGAACAGAAGTTAGAAAAAATAATTTAAAACTCAAAATTAAGCAACAGCTGTATCAAAATGTGTTGCCTAAAACATTAACTATCTGAACATTAACCCTAATTAATAAATTTATGTCTTGCTTCCTATTGCACAAAAGGTCAAAAATATAATAGCTTTTTGAATTTGATGTTATTACTCAAAAATGAAACGATTTAATTAAAACTTTTTTCATAGATGTCTAAATAGAAGTATCACAAATTCATTGAGTAATGTACACATCACAGCTTCTCGAGTAAGGTATGCATTACAAAAGCTAGTACTTTCAAAAACAATCTGAAAAGCTTTTCAATTCTTTTAATTGATATATCAATCATTCTTGATAGAAATACTATAATCTCCCTTGAGTTTTAAAAAAATCTATACCAGAAAACAGAATTTCTAGGAATAAAGATGACTGAAAGCATTCATCAAAGTTCTTGTCTTTCTGAGGTCTAAATTTACTCAAGGCAATAAATAGCCCATTATTTGGACCCGGACATGTGAATTGAAGCACTTAGTGCTCTATTTCAGGAAAATCTTAAATTTTAACTCTGTACTAATGGCTAATGATGCTACTTGGTCACAGTACATTTTAGGAAAGTTACAAAAGGCAATGCAGTTGTATGTATTTTTTCTACAGCCTTATCAGGGCATTTCGTTTTTAATTATTTTTGTATTGCTCTTGTTGTAAACCTAACAGTGCTAGGGATTAAGGAAGGCAGTGCAGAAAGTAGACCTGACTGTGCACCCTGACTACACACAGCATATTTTTCTCAAGAGTAAGAACAAAGTGTGCATTACTTTGAAATCCACCCCACAGGTACAGCAAATAGCCAGTAGGAGTTGAGCTGGCAGCTTGTCATACAGGCCAGCAGTACTCTAAGAATTCGATAACAACAAGGGAAGCTTCTGGGGGGAATTTGACAGACATGGAAGGTGGTTTGATTAGGGAGGAAAGAGAAGGTTAGTACCAAGCTTGAAAATAGTAGAGTGAGACAGATGAAATAAAGGATTCAAGTGAGGGCAATTGCTGAACTGAAAAATCCAAAGAGAGGCTGGAATTTTATCCAGGGGGGGAAGAAATATTGCAAAAGTAGTAAAATGACCTTAGCAAACAGAAATGAAGTTATGGCAGAGATAGATGTCATTGCAGCAAATAGGAATGTAGAGCAGATTTGGCAGGGAGGGAAGAAACAAAATAGAGCAACACACAACTGGGTAGTTTGGAGAAAATGGTCAAGGAGAGTTCACGTTCTCAAGTTTACAAACATGAATGACTGGGAGAACACCTAAATCACCAGTGAGGAGAAGACAGGAAGAAGGGAAGGATGATTAAATGGAAAACAATTCGGTTTTTCTAAATCTGAAGTAGAAATTAAACATTCAATAGACATTGAAAAGAGGAAATTATCTGTGACTGGACAGATAGTGCAAGCTGCATGTAAGAAAGCATACCTGAAAGTCACCCTCAACCTCTGACAATCCATGACTTCTGAATTTTCAAGCTTATTTTCTTATTCTCTGAATACTTACTACTAAAGCTCTAATCAAAGTATACTACTTCACTAACTAGTAAGTTAAACCCTATAAAACAGGAGGTTTTCTTCACATAAAAAACTTAGAGTGAAGAGTAATTTTGCTAAAAAGTAATTTCTCAATATAGTATGCTCAGGATCAACTCAAACATCAAAGACCAAAGGCATTTTACACACAAAAGAACAGTAAGATCATTGCTCCTTGAACAAATTAAAAGCCTCAGTTTTGGATACAATGCTATGCTACAAATGTACAAGCTTATGCAATGTTTTGTTTAGTTTTTTGTCGGCTACATTTTGCAACCTTTTTTGGCATCAAGAGCAGTCAAACAGGGTTTTCATCTATTATGTTAAAAATTACCCATTTAGTAATATACTCACTGAAACTACATGTATATCAGTTTCCAACAGCAAAAAATGTATTTGGAATATTAAAGAAAAAAAATTATTTGCAGATACATACAGGTATAAGCTTAATAGGACTTCAAATCATCTAGTTTTGCACACAGACATGATTTGAATCAACCTAAATCAGAAGATAATCTCCCCAGTTTTCTTACAACTGCCTAACAATGGAAAGACCATAATTCAACAGTCAGCTTGCCTGATCTCTGTTACTTTACAGTTAGATGTTTTCCTTAATATCTGAAAGGACTTTAAAAATACCTCGCAAGTTAAACTTACTCACTCTCAGTCATTGTTATGCACAGGAAGATTTGAATTCCTTCTCATCCTCCTAACATTTTAGTTTATTGACTGAGAGGACTCTCGTCCTCACTGTCATTGTCATAGGTCAGCATTTTTGCTAAGGCTAATGGTTAGACTTCCTTGGATTTGCTTCAGCCTGTTTGCATCTATCTTAAAGTGTGGTTCAGCATTTTTGTCTCTGACACCTCACAAGCATGAAGAAAAAGAGAATTTTTTTTTCTGTTATTTCCCTATACATCACTACAGTTACTTCACCATAGAACCCAAATGCCTTTCTTATTAACAGCAAGAAAAACGGCAAAAAAATTTTGAAATAATTTTCAAAATACTAAGAATTGACATGGGCCAATCATCTTACAAATATGAATAACACAGTCCTTAATATGTTAGACAATACACACTATAATAATGTACTTTAAGTAATAAAATTTAAAATTCCATAAACAATTTTTTCTGAAAACATATTTAAAGATCCAATGGCAGGTACTCTTTACATAGAAACTAGAATTTTGTTGGTTTAACTATATTGTTATTTAGAAGATGCACTTCTGTCTATTTTGTGCCAAGGTAGTGGAATGAGACTATAGGTACCCTTTATAGTAGGAAATTTCAAGTCTTGGGCTAGATGAGCAGGATTTTCATAAGGTAAGCTGATAACATAATACCCAACATTACATTTCTTGCTTCTCCGCCAGTGCATTGCAGGGGCTACACGTCCTCCAAATGCCTTTTTCTTATTTCTGCCCCCATGTAATTCCTACATATTTTGACTTGTGGTAGTTGCCAGAATTTTAATTTTTCTTTCCTGATTTCCTCCTCTAAGTGACAGTGCAAAATTTTTAACAGCAAGCTTCTTTCTGGATTACAAATGGCTTAGACTTTGCAGAATCAGAATAGTGTGTGAAGATGCTGCTCCATTCAGCTTAAATATAACTATGGTCCAGCCAGCACATTTTATTTCTCTTGAACACATTAATATCAAATGTAGTTTTTATCAGGAGACACATGTCTGCAATATCGTGGATAAAACTTGGGTTCCCCTGTGCGGGGTTGGGTGGCATGGAACCCACAGAGACAGATACCAAGCCGTGGCTCTGCTAATGATAACTTGCCTGCGTATGTGTTGGCCTTGCTCAAGAGGTCTGTGCATGCATGCATGTCAGCAAAAGCACGAATCCCCAGGCAGTTGATAGGATGAAGCTGGGATTCCAAAAATTCACAGCAAGTCCTTTTCACATCCTGTAGTTGCAAGAGACCAGCCGCTGGGAGCAGTACCTGTAAGAAGAAGCAACAGCTGGTTAATGTCCCAGTTCAGTTCTGAGCTTATACAAGAGTATTGTCAATATTAAGAAAACAAAATAAACCATAAAAAAAACAAGACTAAAACAGAGAGAAGATTTCAGCATTAGGCAACTGAAGAAGTTCAAACCCAACATAATCATGATTTTATCTCCCTACAGACACCATTTAAAATAACAAGCAACATCTCTACTATTACGTTCCTGGGGAAAGCATTCCACAAACTAGAACTCTCACACTGTATTTAAACTCTTCCCAATATTCATTCACAAGTTCCCTTCCTACTGTTCCAAGCACTCCATAATTACATCTCGTTTCCAAGCCTTCAGTGTTAGGTATTTCCTTAAAACAAAGTTTTCTAGACCATGATAGAATATGTAAATCTTGTTTGCATGCAATCACTGGACACTACTATTTTTTTGTTAGCATCAAAAATAAGCATCTTTATGCAAGTGATTCCAGTAAGGACAGAATTCAGCTTCCACAGAAGTCTGTGACCTTCTTGGAAGAATGATAACTCAGGCATGTCTGGCAATCACTATAAACAGGAAAAATGAAGGATCATATATTTAACAAGAGTTTGATTTGAATACCAACAGTTAATGAAAGAGAAATGAAGAAAAGACACAAATGTGATTGCACTGAGATATTGCTAAGCAATATAATTTAGCAATACTTAGCAGTATTGCTAAGCAAAATAATTAAAAATTATTTTAAACCTTAGATAATTCTTGAAAATATTAAATAAATCAACAAAGTAAGTGGAGAAGATCTGTAAGCATAAAAGTCAGTGTCACACAATTCAAAACAAATTCAGCAAGCTTAAAGGTTATTAAGCACAAAGTTGAAACTGTACAGTGAACTTATTTTATTTTAGCATATGTTTATGTAATTGTTAAGATGTTACTAATACAATTTCTATTACCAGAACTACAGTATGATTAGTTATAACAGTGAATAGACAAGTTCATTTAATAGTTAATTCTATGACGAGATATAATCATTAGCTTACATAACAAAAATCAATGCAAGAAATCTACTACAAGTATTTATTTACACAACTTGTCCCAGTGAAGCAAACATTTCACACTCGCTAACAAATTCGGTAACTAATTCAAGGACAGTCCAAGATAATTTTAGGCATGTTATCAGTACAGTTGAGCAAATAATTCTGAGAGCAATCCTTGACTGCATAAATGGATCCAGTAGAAAAATATGTAAAATCATCATTGAATCAGAATACAAAATGGAAAGATGAAATTTGAGAATGGCACGGAGAAAATAATTTAATATTTGTATGCACAGTCACACTGGCATACTTATGTGAACAATACAGGAATGTTACAAGAAGCAGATCAGTCTTCATTATGGGAAATTTACATAATTTCTTAGATCATTGTAACTGAACTTGCAAAGTTAGAGATTTCAATACATTTTAGTTATCAGAAAACAAAACATTTAAATCCAAATGTATTTTATATTTTGCTACTAAAAAGGAAAAGAGAGGCAAAGTGCATCAGATTTATCTTGTTCAATTATACATTGGGCTTTGGTTACTAGGCAACAAGATCTGTGATAACATCTAGCTATTTTCATTTGTACCTATAGAACTGTTGGTCTGGAAGCCATAACAACCTGCATTCAAAAATGCAGTTCCATCACAGTCGGATTCATTCTGCTGAAGCCAGGGACAGAACTAAAGAGGGAAGAAATACCAAAACAAGCCAAACTCCTCACAAATCCGTAACACAAAAAAGGAAAAAAAAAGTAGATTAAAACTGCAGTACAGATTAAGTTTAACTGCTGCTGACTGTAAACTGGTCAGTTACAGCTCAGATTTATTTCCAAAAATAGCCAGTAGAGGGTATCACAACTTTCCTTTAAAGATCAAAAATACTGTAATGCGCATACTGCTTTGTACTGCAAGAAATGCAGAGGTAAAAAAAAAAATCTCCGATTGCTTTTCTATGAAAATTTATTCTCATCATGGCTATTTTGTTTTTTTAACAATCAAAGAAAACTGAACAGATTATTATTACAGATGGCAAATAAGAAATTATGTGTTCTCTTTCTTTGTGTCAAAATTGTGGTGATGAATCTCAGAATGACTGCTAGATTTCCTAGCGCAAATGATTTAACCCTTATGAGCCTATGAAGACTCTTCCCTGCTTATTTCCTTTTGGTTCTCCTTCCTGCAATGACGTGCCAATTCTCAAAGCTCTGTGCACCCACCAAGCAAAATACATCTTTCCAACCCCACTGAGACAAAAAGGACTGTGACTAGGTGCAAGTATTTGTTTCAAAAACCACCTGCAAGGTCACCTGCATAGTCAGGAGGGATCCACTTAAGGCATGGAACTTGGGTCCATGTTTTCACTGGAGTAGATTCAAGCCCTTCACGATAACTCAACTAGACCATCAGCCTAGATAACTCAACTAGACCATCTGAGGCTGCTGCCCTCTCTTGTGGCCCTGCAGGTACATGCCAGGAGTATGTCAGGGGCTGAGGGTATCAATGATGCCTGCAGCTTTTCTCCCTCTTTTTTTTCCTGACAGCATTACAACTCTGTTTGTCTTTGTGCAGCTGGACACACTCACCTCAAGTGACAAAAAACATGAGTCTTGAGCTTTGAGGTGAGGAGCAGCTGGAACAGTTAAGCACCTCTCCAGGTATCTGTAGACCATCAGCTCACCAGGAACACATTTACAACAGTCCCAAGGAGATAGAGCCTGCCTGACTGATGAACAAATCTCTACAATGAAAGAAGGCTGAGAGGAGATGGGCAAGGGTAATCAACTTGGGGAGGAAATATAAGAATGAGCATCAAGTGGCATAAAGAAAGTCAAACTTATCTACACATAAGGGGGTCTGGAGAGTGACTTTTGCTTTAGATATATGGCTGTACAGTAAGCCATCAGGTTATGCAAACAGCCTTTTCTAAAACAATTAGTAGCATGTAAGGTCTTTCCCAGCTAGCCAGGCCAGCAGGGGGAGAAGTATGTATGTGACATGGCTTAGTCCCACGGGAAGTGTAACACTGGAAAACCAGCAGAAGGAGCTCTTAAGAGAGCAATAGGTTTGAGATGGCTTTAGCCCACATATTCCCTCCTGGTGAACTGGAGATGCCCACCATCCTGACAGTGGGCATATGAAGATCAGTAATGGGAATGGTGACCCAAATGTATATGTCAACTGCTATAAGATGTTTGCATTGTGATTTCAGCATATTGAACTATGTCTCTAATAAATCAAAACATAACACTGTGTAGTATCAATTATCTTCAAAATAGTAAAATCCATGGCAAACATTAAACTCCCCTCATGGACTATCCAGAAGAAGCTGGTCCAAGCAGCTGCCTTAGAGTGCCTCCATACCAGACAAGGATGTTCATCCTGCCTGAGGGCTGCTACATAACCTGACAGGCACAGCCCCTTGACTGGCACCACTTCTTGAACACACAAGAAGTGTATCCTGCTAGTTGAGAATGGGGGAACAAGTCCAGTGGAAGGAGCCACCAAGATGACCAGAGAGCTGGAGCATGTGATATTGCAAGGAGAAGCTAAGAAAACTGAGTTTGTTCAGCCATAAGAGAGAAAAAAAAAAAAGGGAGACCTTATTACAGTCTGTGAATTTTCAGCACCTCAACCCGCTTTTAAAAAAACTCATTAAAAAGTGAAATTTAAATCTATTAAAGCCTGTTGATTTAAATAAATATGTTCCAGCAATTTTATATCTGTCCAAGCTGTCCTCTTTGCATTCCTTTTTGTACTATAAGGTTCTCCTAGACAGACCATATTTTGATAGCTGATATATGAAGATGTTTAAGGCAATATTTTCATCGACAATATTTTTACATTTCTTGTAATCTTATGATTTCTGCCAGGAATATTTACTCAAATTCAAATTGATACCCACCAAAAATCACATTAAGATCAGAAGAATGTCAATATGAAAATAGTGAAAGATCATATTGCAGGTTTTGAAAACAAGATCCCACAACATAAACAAACCCAAAATTCCTCAGAACACTGAAGCACTTTTCAAGCAAACAAACCAATAAAAATCAGAGCAATGTATGCCAAGAGAATTGAATAATGTGCTGTCTAAAATAGAAAAATTCCGTTCTTTACTGCATAGAGTGGAAAGAAAACAAATCTGTAACGTTAGGAAAGACACTAATCTAGGAAAGCAGATGCGTGAGAATCTGAACACACTACAATAAAACATCAAAGCACACAGAAGAGCAAGTTACATCCTTGCTAATCACAGATATTGCGTATTTGCAGTTACAACATTAAAATGAAATCAATTTCAGAGAAAGCAGTTATGTTAATTCCTGTAATAAAAAAATCTTGAGGAAATAGATTAAGGTTTAACATTTATTTCTAAGTTTTAAATAACCATTTCAGCAAACTAAGCTCCTTCATTTGCTGTTTACATTATCACAGCATAGGGAAGAAGGAAATTAACATAGTGTTTAAAGATAATTCAAATTATTTTTTTATTCTCATCTACATGCATCTGTGCTATAATTAAAACTGTGGTTTGTAACTGAAATACAGTCTAAATTCTAGTGAAATCATTCAGCACGGCATTGAAATTATGCTATTTAGGAGTATGCATACAAAACCACCAAAATTGATACAAATATTTTAAGGCATCTGTGGGATAAAATGTGGAAGCTTCAATTTTTGAAAATTCAACCCTGCTTGAATTTCTGCACTAACAATATGTGCATGTTAAGCACAGTGTTCCAGGGTTAAAATACAAAAATAAGAGGCTGCACTAGAGTTAAAGATGCACATGAGTTTCAAGTTTAGAACATGATGTCATGTATCTTACAAAGTATACATTCTGGATATCTTAACATCCTCAAGACTACTGTACAATGAAGACATGGATGTATTAATGTTTCCTGTAGCCCAATAAGACCCATGCAACTAGAAATCAGGTGCAGTTTCATAGTATCACAGGAAGGAATCAGCCTGCTAATCACGAAAAGTCCTTTTCCTTCACATTCCCTTTGTGCGAGACACAAATTGGTAGAGCACCACTGCAGTAGAAAATAATTAAATAATCATGAAAATGTAATATTTTAAAAGATTGACATGATCTACAAAATTCTAAGCAGCTCCCAACTTGGAAATCAGTGTGACAGATTAAAATGGAGTATAAGGAAAAAGTAACTGTTTTACATATCTGCCTTTTAACGTTAATCATAACCTGTATTTTAAGAGTCCACTTCAGTTAGTGACAAGCAATTGATAGGAAGTAACCAATTTGCTTAAAAAGCAGCTTTTGAAGAGATACCACCTTAGAAGATTAGTCTGAATGAACTGCTAATAATTAATTAAAACATTGGGTATAGAGGTAGGTTTTCTGTTGTTTTCTTGGGGTTTTTTTGAAGTGGGGAGGAGAGAACTTCTTGGGAGAGATTTGGGATGAAGTTAGTGGTTGCTGGAGTGCAGAAACAAGATTCGTGACGCAAATGAAATAACAGAAGAGCCACTCATTCAAGTCACACACTATAATGAGTGCTGTCCATCTGGTCTACAAGGGAGAACCATGCAGTCTTACTTGGCTTCAGGGTTCTCCTACATCTTCTTTACCAGAACGGTGCCTTAAGCACCATGTTAAAGTGAATTTTGGCATAAGCTTTCACACAAGAAAGATAGATTGATTTCCTAGTCTGATGGTTATTTTTGTTAAGAGTCAGAAGCTTAGCCTTTCATATCCCTTTCTTTTCTCAAAAGATACTGGCAATAGAAATGAAACATTCTCTCACTTGGAGTAAAACATCTTGAACCTAAAATAATTTCAGTTAGAATTTTAGATTTTTCTTTCAGTAAAAAAAAGGTAGACAATTTGATTTGATAGGAACAAGGCTCTTGATTTGAAGTTTGGCCACTGAATTTAACTATACGTATAGCAAGTAATCTAAAATGAAAGCTCAGAATACTTCCTCATACTTTAATTAATTCAGTGTCTAGAAGATTACACAGCTGCAAAAAAACACCTTAATATTTTCTTACGGACAGCATAATTTAAACGAGACAACCTCAAGTCTGAACAAAGCCACTTCTGATATTGTGTCATTCAGAAACTGGACAATTTGTTAATTATGGGAGCTGAAGTGCTACCCAAGTAAAATCATATACATAGCTACCCTGCGAAAGGATTAGAAGCAGCTGAAAAGATTAGGTAGGCAGGATAACATAACTCACACTCCATGGTCTGCTTTCTTTCTGTAAAGGCTGACCCACATAAAGAATCGTTGCATCAGCTGATGCTTTGAGCTTTCAATGAGCTTCAGCTACAGGACTGAACTGCAATATCTCACACCTCCAGCACCAGACTACCCTCAGCCTCAGACCCACTGACACACACAAGGACTTTGGGTATACCAAACATTGCTATGATAGAAACATTTTTAAAAGATTGCCTAAAACTGAAAGTTTTAGGCAATCTTTTAAAAATAAAGTCCTGACAAAAGACTAAAAATGTTCATTTGCTGTTTCCTAAAGCATACAAAAAACCTTTGAAGAGGCAGGAAGAGGGAGTGGGGAAGGAAAGAACTGTTGGTTTGCTGGGGCTTTTTGTACATTACAGACTGACTTGTAACAAACAAGGTTTGTTCTCATAGCATAGCTGAGCATTTTCTGTCAATTTAAAAGAGAGGGCTTGAAATGCCATTTGCAAAATCCTAAACCTGGACAGCAAACAAAAAGCAGCATAACTGAGACAGCAGACTGTGAACCTCTGCTTTTTCTATTATTTCATTCTCTGGTACAGAAGATGCATCTATACTACCAAGTCTTAAAGTAATACAAAGCAAGAACTAAGGACAACAGAAATAGCACGAAGTAGAAGTGATTTCTGTGCATGGTGCTGATCTTCAATGCAAAAATTATGCCAAGATTAACATCTAATATGCAGTAAATGGTCCTTCAGTGGACTCAAAACACATTTGATTACTTCAAGCTTTTACCATTATAATTATGTTTTTGTAGTTTATTAAGATAATCTTTTACTTATCATTCAGTTTCCTACAACAGACCATAATTATAGTCTAGAAATGTCACAGAGGACTTCCACAAAAAAAAAGGCATTAGGCTTAGTGACAAATTTCATGAACGCTTTAATCTAGATGTTGTACTTTAAAAAATCAGGTATGTAGAGCCAAAATTCCCAAAGTAAATAGAATCTACAGCTTCCCATTTGATTTTTCTTTGCAGATAAAAGTTCAGTACATACATTTCATTATTTCAAGCATGACCAATATCTAGAAAACAGAAATATTTTGAAAGAAGCCTTTATTCAGCTTCCAAAATTGCATTTTATGTGTCGCGCCATACTCCCAAACCTACTTGCAAGTAAAGAGAGGTCAACTGTAGAGTCTCTTTAAATGACCTAATTTACTCATAATAAGCACTTAGAATTTTAAAAGGAGGTGAACAAGCACACATGCACTCATTTCAGCAAACGACCTCTTCACTTTAAGTTGGCAAGGGCTACTTTTCAGGTTTTGCCACAGGTAGCTTTATGGTCATAAGGAGAAACAAAGACATGGATGCCTACAGCAAAGGTGGTAGCTGAGACAAATGTAGCTGCTTTCATCCAACTTAACATAGAAGAGTCTCTAGCACAGCCTAGTAGTGTGTTGATTTTAAAGACTCACAAAAGTTATACAAACTTTCAGTCTGAGAAGGCAGTTTACATGCCTTCATTATTAATGTTTAGTTAAAGGGCAACCACAACCTAGATGAAGGCACCAGGTTTTCAAATCAGAAAACCTGTGATGTCAGCTCTGATTATTTCTAATCTACCCAATGGTCATCAAATCTTTTTTTTTTAAACCATAGAATGCCCTGGGTTTAAAGTGACCTTTAAGATCACCTAATTCCAACCCCCCTGCCATAGGCAGGGACACCTTCTATTAGACCAGGTCACTCAGAGCCCCATCAACCTGGCCTTGAACACATCCATGGGTGGGGCAGACACAACTTCTCTGGACAATTAGTCTATTCATGTCTGTAAACTCTTTTAAGCCACAGCATCCTTAGAGCTTCTTGCTGTTAGCGGAATCCAAATCCCAGCTGGCCCATAAAACAAAGAGGTAAACATATTTTCCAGGGTAGTCTAGAAATTCAAGTTTTCCAGAAGAATGTTCAAATAACAGGTAAAATCCAGGACTTCTAAAAACAAAAGCCAACACTTCTCCCTAGTTAACTACATGAAAAAAAGAGAAATCTATTTCCTTTTCCAGAAGGAAATGGCAAAAATTTTGCCTTTGTTAGAACAGTTTTTGTCTAGCTGTGCTACAACCAGCTAGGAATCTCCTCCAGAGTCTGAGTCACACTGGAAGCAATTTTGGCGTCTGGCTCGAGACAGGATCTGTTATGTCCTCCATCCCTCCCCAGTATGTGGTTAAACACAGTATTTGCTGAAACAAGCTTCACAGCACTGCTCTGCCTCCACCAGCACCACCCCTTCCTGTCTTCCCCTTTTCCGAGAAAAGGGGGAAAAGGATAACCTAGGATGGAGAAAAGTAGAACAGGTGAACTCAACCCAGTTCTGGACCTCATATGCTCTCACCTAATTAGGGAGGTAAACCTTAAGAGGTGAAAATACCTGCGTTCAAACACAGCCTGTCTAATGGTAACCCAAGGTTCACAGGGAATACTTTCCAAACCAACCAGCACAGCCAGAAAGCAGCACTGCTCACTGGTGCATCCTAGGCAGCTCCACTCATGCATTTTGCAGCAACATGTTCTATTCATTTAGGCACCCACCCTAAACATAATAACCACAATATGTATGCACACATATGTTTTTGTGCACTTCTCTTTAAGTATTCTAAAGAAAAGCTTATTGTCTTTCAGCATAAGTTAGTAACTCACCCTTTTGCCCTCTGCAAGTGAGGATATGTGGAGTCTTTAAACAAATAGACACTGGAAGAAAAATAAGAGTCCTATTTTAGTCAACTCACAGTCAACCTAGAAAAGGCCTAAATTCCCTTCTTCTCATCTCTGAAATGATAGCTTTTCCACGCCTTTAATGGCATTAAGCCTTTCCCTAAAGCATGCTATTCCTGTCATATTTTAGACCATCCAACCGTGCTACAGGTGATAATGCAGATTTATACAATGACACACAGATACTGCTGTGCCATTTTTTATGCTGCTTTTTAAAGACACTATTTTACAATAGCAGAAGTTTTTCTAAGGTGACTACAGTATGTTATTCTATACTAGGAAAAGCTGTTAATGTAAAACATAGCAATACGTAGGAGTAATTCAATTTTTTTCTTTTCATGCATTACTTTACACTTTCCAACATTAAATTTGGTCTGTTATCATGCTAGCCTGACATCTAGCTTAGCTAGAAAGCAGTGAGATCTTCTATTCTTGTCTGATTTTGAAAAAAATCCTTAAACCAGTTCATCACCTACATCTTTTGCTACCTACTTTTCAAAACTAAAGGAAATAGGTCCTTTGGAAGACTGTGACACATTACAATCACTTTGATACAGCGAAACCCAACTATTTATTCCTATTTGTTCCTTTCCTCTCTAGGGATTTTTGATCTATTTATTGCTCATCATGTGACAATTTAGGAGGGACTATAACTAACTTGACTTTCAAAAGCCTTTGATATGGTTATTTCTGGACCACTCAAAGAATTACAGGGGGTTTTCAGTGCTATGCAGAATTCTGAAACATATGAGAACTCTGAACTTTCCTTATCTCACCTGCCACTAACAAAACCCAAAACACTGATAGTGTCTATAATGCTCAGGATCACTAATAACATTGTGGTGATTTACTAAAATATGAACTGAAATTCCAAGGAATAGCAACCTAGAGGACATAACATTTCCATACAGTCTTAGTCACCTCACTTTAAAAGTTTCTTTTCTGTGGATATGCAAGAATTCTTTTTAAAGATATGTCTAGGAAATCCTATTTGCTCAAGTGATCATATGTTTTTATTCATTTGCTTTCACACTTCATCTTTTGACCCTTTCTCTAAGCCTATCCTTGATCTGTAAGAGAATGCACCTTGCACAGTCCTTGGCATAACTGGGACTTTCTACCTTAATCACTTTTTGGCACCTTTCTCATGCATAGCTCTGACAGCCCACACGCTCTCCTAAATCACTCATTAAAAAAACAATATGCAGGAAATGAACAGATGTTATATTTAGAGCTGCAGTGCTGAGTAAAAGTATTTTATTCTTTTTATCATTTAAATTAAACATGCCTGTTTAAATCCCTCGGTGACTTCCCATTCACCTCCCACAGTAATCAGAATCACATGCTTCTGAAGTGCAGGATTACAGATCAGTATCTCTTCTGTAACACACTCCTGCCTCAACCCCACTTCTCTCACCCCATCACCTCCTCCAAGAGTTTCTGATTCATTCCTCGGCTCCTGCTTAGACCATGCTGACATAGCCAAGCTACAAGCCTCTTCACCGCCTTTGCCCACAAGTCTCTCTTCCAAATAAGCAGAAACAAGTGGTTTCATAAACCTCAGCCCACCTTCCCCCTCCCACAAAAAAAAAAAAAAAAAAAAAAACCAAAACCAAAACCAAAACCCAGAAAACCCAAACATCTTCTGAAGGTACAAGGATTTTGAGACAGGGAAAATCTGTGATTCAGTCCACTCGACAACAGTCTCTGGAAGAAGTATGACTCTCTACCTCCAACACACACTAGCATTTAATAGTCCAAGACAGTCTTTTAAAACCTTGGGAAAATTTTAATTCACTCCTCATACCTCTTGATCCAGAGTTTAGATTACTTTTTTCTCTTCTAGTGCTCATTCTCAGTTCTGTTTCTCCCTTATGTATTTCTCTTTGGCACCTACAAGCCAGTGTACAACAGCTCAGATGTCCATTCAGGCATCTTTTCATTGTTACAAGGCTCATACCCTTCTGCCTACTCAATTTCCTTTTGAAAACAGAAGTTCTGGGATCCCCATTCAGCCAGCCAAAAAAAAGAGAAAATTATAAAAAGCTTCATTTGGAGGACAGAGAGAAATAGCAGTAAGATATCTGCAGAAGGGAAAGAAAAAAAAAGGCAGGAATATAAAAATATGAATACCTCAGGAGAGATTATTTGCATTATCTATGCAACATCTGCTTCTCCAGGCTCTGGTGGTCCTGCTATCATTTTTCCCTCTGCCTTAACCACAGCTACAGCTGGACAGACACAGCAGTTGCTTTCTCTGCAAACTCCTTTTGCTACTTACCTCATGGTCTTCACCATCCTCTATAACTCAGGGGAGGAAAGAATTTTATCCCTAAATGAAGTAATATGAATTGTATTTAATCAGTTTGGCTTACCAATACAAAATATATTGAATAGGCATGTCTCAGAGTCTCTTTAGGAACTCAGCCCAGCTGTGGGGCTGGCAGTGTGTACTGTACACATGGGATGGTGCATGTCCCCACTGGAAAGACATGCCCAGCCTCACCACCAAGCTGGAGCTTGGATATATAGAGCTGCAGCCACCTTGTTGTTATCAGCTACCAGCTTCAGCAACCTTTAACGCTTTCTTCATGATGAGCACACAGTGTGATTTCCTCCTGTCACATACCACCAAGCAAGCCAGATCAGAAAAGGAAATCCTTTAAGAGAGCATCAAACATCTATCAAATAAGTGTGAGGCTTTGGAATACATCTTCAGCCGCATCAAAACCCCAGTTTTTCAGTTAAAAACAAACATAGAAAGGGGAGTGACAATATAGCAACCATAGCTATTCTGCAGTGCAGATAATAATACTGTGCCCCCAAAAAAAGGCAGTTCTACTTTGCACATATGTAATAGCTAAAATCACAAAAGATGTGCTATGAAAAAAACAGAGAAAAATACATTTTAAATGCATTTAAAAATTGTCAGAGAACAAAATATTAAATTTCCCTGCAAAGCTGATTGGTTTGTGTTTTGGTCAGCAGCTCTTATGTGAAGCTTATTCATTTCAAGTGCAAATTTACAAAGGCTATATTTGTAATAAAATATGCCTGTGAAAAGATTGCGCTCCTCTTTTCCCTTCCCTCCTACACTCATTCTCCTGACAGGCAGGCGCATATAAGCAAATGAAGAATGCCTACTAGGATTATTTCACTGGAAAAATGAGATCATTTACTGTTGCCTGACATGTCTTACAATGCATATAAATTCAAGAAGTGTGCCACTGTCTCTCCTCCAGCTATGCCACACATTAGTTGTGCCCTCATATTATTAAAATCCTCAAAGCTGTTGTCATAAATACAAAAATAGGTCAAAAGGAGGTAACCAGATGGTTGCTAGAAGCCCCGAGTATAAAATACATACAAGAGCAAAACACAGTGGGATCCCTCCAGCACACAGTCAAAGAGCACACTATAAGGCTGTTTGGTCCAACATGAAGCTCTTGCCCAGTAAGACTTCAACATGTTTCTATGAATAGGGTTTGTAATGAAACTCATGTCAGCTTGGATTTAAGTACCTCTCTGCAGTGTCAGCAAGGCCCTAATATTATTATAACTGTGCTGTCATAAAAGAATAAAAGTGAAAGTTTGGATTACCATGTAAAGAGTGGTTTCAACATACATCAGAATTTAAAAACATCAGTTAATCCTGTTTTAATCATGAAGTCATTAGGATGTGCCAGTTTTACAAAACATTTTAACCTGAATGACTCTGAATACAACTTCAGAATTTGCCAAAGCTTTCATAATTTAGTACCTATGCCACAGCAACCACGACGGAGATGAGCAGAGAGGCCAAAGGCTTGTTTATTTTTAAGGCTCTATAAGATGATCCAATAAAGAACTCCATCTCCTCCTAATGCTTTAATAATATCTCTGTCAGGGAAATAAGATCACCAGCTGCCAATAGTTTTTAGCACTCAAATAACTCTTATTACATAAAACATTTTTTTGTAAAAGAAAATACTTTCAAGAATTTGTGCACTTGCCTGAAACCTGTTAAGAAAGAAAAAAGTGAGTTTATGGACAGAACATTTTAGTTTTTCATGAAGGCAAAGCAAAAAGTGATGGTAAAATGAAATATCGTGGTGGAAATATGGTAGTTTCAAGATTAATCTGAGTCTAGAAAAAGCCAGGCTAAGGAAGATAAGGGAACCAAATGCCATGACAGATATTTTAATTATCTCAGAAACAAGCAGGATTGTAACCTGCCACCTCAGAGTTCAGCAATTTACACCTTACTCATCATATATTGAAGGCATGAAGCCAAATCTGTCCAAAATGATAGGCTTATAAGAGATTATTTGGGAATCAGAATTCAGTATCAGCTCAGAAAAATAAAACCATATGAACAGCTTAAAATATAGCAGTACAGTTTTAAAGAAGATTTGGCCTATCAGTCTGTCTAAAAGAACGTGTGCTGCACTGGGATGCCTTGCTGACAGTTTCTGGCAAGTTAAATTTACATCACAGGAAATAGAAATTCGCAGATTTCACCTCCAAAGATGCTATCAACAATATTTATAAACTTTTATGTAAAGTCAAAGCTATTTTCATTTTTTTAAAAAATCTATTGCAGCTATTGACAGGGAAATCAGTACAGTATCACTTCACATTTTTAGGACCCACATGAAAAACAACTTACGTTCATTTACTCCAAAAAATTATCTCTAGAAAGAAATAAAACAACAACAAAAATACGTATCACTGTTATCTTCAATAGGATTGGCATTATCTGACCTAACTGCACTCTTCTTTAGAAACATGCAGACTTTAGCAATAAATCAGCTCAGAGGAATACTCACATGGTCCAATACTTTGTCTCTAGCTCCTAACATGTAAGCAGCCATGTACTGCAGGAAAAACTTTGTAAGCTAAACCAAGATGAAGTGACTGTCTAGGCACTGTAGGGATGCAAGAGGAAATCTGTACAAAGAACAATGGGGAGGGAAGGACAGGACAGGGACAGCCATAATGACAACCCACTGGCTTAAAACACACCTCAAAATTGTATTCAATTACTAAATAATAAAGTGATGATTTTTAAATGCTGTCATCAGAGAACTGTGGTTAGTAAATAGAGGCAAATGCTAGTAAATAAAAGGCCTTTATAAACAACCAATTAGCAAACTTCAGAGATGCCAACATTAACCTGTGGTGCACCAGTAACAGTTTTAAGTTACTTGCATCTGCTAGAACACTGTGACTGCTTCTAGCTACAAAAACTGCTATCATGACCAATGCTGTCTAGAACACCATCATCTATTTGAAAACCACTCAGCAATTGCTGCTAATTTAGAATAAACTCTTCTTTAGGAGCCCTGCATTTCAGTAGAGCACGACTGGGGAGGCACTGGAACTATATCAAGTTTCTGTTGGTCTCTTGGTGACTTGCAAGGTGTCATTCATGACCAATAGGGATGCAATTGCCTAGATCCAGCTTACCTAGCACTCACTCTTCTCAAGATATACTTTTATTTAAGCTATTTCACTGTCCCTGATTATCAAAAGTTTTTTAAAGAAGAGATGGCTAGAGGCACATCTGTAAATGCATCAAGATCAGACTAATTCGTTTCCTGCCCCTTTTAGGTTTCCGAGTGTGGCATTTTTTGCAGACATCTCTTTCTTCAGTTCTCTGAAGGAGAACAGCCATTTCCCGTAGAAGCAATTTCAGCACTACCTTCTCTCAAACCAGTTTCATATATAAAATATGTTTTTTATATTTGAAACAGAACCTACTGTATTATAAGATTTAGTGAAAGCTTCACAGGATTCAGTTCAGTTGAATAAATATTTCTTTTATCTCTTCCACCCACTTACACAGCAGCAGGCACGCTTCCAGGACACTGAATGCATGTCTCTGTTCAAGTGCTGAATTCAACTCCCTCCTCTTACAATGCCCAATCACACATTTGTAAAGAACAGTCAGCCTTGGATTACAAAAAAGAAAAACCTACCCCAGTTAACACAGAAAATTTCCTATATTCACAAAGAAAATATATCCCTTTGGATATACCCCTTTGAAAGGGGAGGGACATATTTTGATCCAACAAAGGAAAAGAGAAGTTTTGTAGTGTTTGAAGGTATACTTTACTGGCAGACCTCAAAAACTCTTGAAAAACATTCCAAGTTAGATATCCAAAATGAATCTAGTTTCAAAACACATGCTCTATGCTCTTCACACATCACAGTGTTGCTAACTCGTAAAAGACAGTTTAGTCACCTGTTCATATACATAAAACACTTGCTTTCAGGGATAAAGCTTAACAAACATTGCAATATTCCTAGGAGTGATTTGACTCTCAGCTCAGATGCAAAGAGAGTGTGGCTCTGAAGATTACTGGAATGTAAGCTCTATTAATTTGATCATGTAAGTGCTCAAAGACACTGACAAACACTAAGTAAAGAGATCAGTCTTATAAACCAGTTAGTACTAAGTCATTGTATATGTTCTTCCAGCTAAAAGCACACACAGCTAGCTGCTGTTGTTCAGTTGATGTGCAACAGTAAGTTGCTAAAATGGATATTCCATCATGGTCCTTAACTCCTGTGAACTGGAGTACCTGGCTCTCAGCTGAGAGAACCTGAGACCATCATGAGACACAGGTATGAGGGAAAAAACTCTGTTACCAAATCTGACATTCTGGTAATACAAGTTTCAGAACAACCTTGTAGGCCCTAAACAGGTCATTTCACGTCCCACTCACATAAAACTGCACAGGGTTCATCATAAGCAGACCAATTCTAAGTACAATACAACAATTTATTCTAAGGATTTTTATCTGAGTTTATTCTAGTGCTTAGCAGAAGACCAAATAAGAAATGTTCCATGCTGCACAGAATTTTATTTTTGCCTTTAAATTAGAATCCAGTGAATACTGGGCATGGTAAATGCAGACCCTATGTTTACATGGATTTCATCTTATTGATGACACACAGTTTTATTACATTTTATTACATTTTAATGCAAGAAATATCTACTCTTTGCTGGTTTGGTGGGGGGTTTTGTCCTCCTCAACATATACAAGTCTGGACTGTTCATTATTTTGCATTCTATTTTGTGTAATGATCTCTTCAGTAGATATTCTACATTTTTCTTTCAGTTTTAAAATGACTAGTACACATCTTTCTTTTCCCCCGCCCTCC
>VZRM01001697.1:391884-409149 GCA_013397955.1 Grantiella picta
CCTCCCACCCCTAAAATAGATATAATTTTACAAGATTTTCAGTAGGCCATTCTGTTCCGTTATTGGTGAATTTTAAAATATAATTGAACATTTCTCCAAAATAAAAATAATTGATTTATTTACATTTTTATTTAAACTGATTTTTACATGTGGTTGTACACTGGAAGCAGACTTGCAAACAGGCATCTCTTTCTAACAGATAGTTCCTGCTGTGAACCTGAAGTCTTGCCCACTAAACTTACTGAAAGACACTCGACTACTATTAAACCAGATAATGACATCCACTGGTTGCAGTTTTGGTTCATTAGAAGAATTATGCTAATAAGCATAAATACTTTAAACAATAAATCCCTCAAAATGGCATTTAGCAAAATGAAGTGGCGCCACTATTTCTTTCTCCCACTGTATAGTGACTGCTTTCATGTTCTCATTCTTACTGTCTCTACCAGCATAAAGAGACTACTACAATCAATGTCATGTGACCAGAAAATCGATGAAATAAAGAATCAAACATGGTATTTTTTATTCACAAGGTAATAATTTCACTCTTGTCTGCAGTAACAAGACCTTAGTGGACCAATTTTGGCCACGTTAAATAAGTAGATATGGGTAAAAGGGAAAGAGTCTAGAAGAGAAAGAAGAATCACAAAAGCTTTAGAAACTATTGTCTCCAAAGAAAAGCCTATGATACTTAGCCTAAAGTAAAAAAAAATTAGAGTCTATGAAAAAGAACAGTCATTCAATTCATAAGATTGTTACAGAAAAAATAGCAACAAGTCGCCTTACAAGACAACAGAAGTACTAGTAATTAGTCTAATACAGACCAGGAACTTTTAAGTCAGATACCACCTATCTTTTGAACTAGAAAAACTATTAAAGCAACTGAAATAAAGCACCTAATGATTATCAAGTTGCCACTGTTAGATTAAATGTGGTCTGCCAAGTCTAGATACATTCAGTCACTGTTTCACTTTAAAGAGTTCAGTAGCAATTATCTTTTATGCTATTCCCTGTAACATCACATGCCTTCTTTTTCTATGTGCTCCTTTAACATACCCTCAGACCAACTTAGGGCATGACTCAATGCTTGTGGATCATGCCACAAACGTAATTCAGTAGCTGACCATCTTAAAAAGCACACATCTGTTTTCTTAAGCTGTGAGGCTTCTCTGGGTTTTGGTGTGAAGTATCTGTTCATTTTCAGCCTAGAGGGTTTTTCAGGATCCAACAACTCTGCAAAGCTGATCAACCATTAGACCCTAGAGGTGATGAGATGCAGCATGAACCATCAAAGCCTGTACTACCAAACATGGTACTGTAGAATGACTACCTTAGTAAATAGCTGCGACAACATGAGGATCTTCTTTTTTCAGGATTTCCTGGGGAAATCAGCTGCTTTTTCGGACCTTGTTTTGACAGCACCTTAATCAAATGTGCTGTCAACTCTTATGCCCACACCCCACAACACCATACAAATAGAAGTGTGTCTGTTGTACCTTTTATGGCAAGCTGCGTGAACAGTAAGAGTTAGGAAGAAAAAATGCATACATACTGTCCATAATATGCTTATTACTATGCAAACATTGCTCTTGAATAATTTCAGAAAATGAACACAATAAATGATACAACTTAGAAAGGACCCTATTCAGGATTCTGGACTTCATGGTTGTTATACCTGACAAAATTATTTAAAGAAAAAAACATGCTAAGACAGAGTTATACAATTGTAAAAATACAACTTTTTTTGTGATTTTTCTCTTCTACTATCTCTCATGGACTCATCTTGTTCAGAAGCAGGATAGCATTAGCAGCAAAGTGAAGCTACATGCAGTGCTTTCCCCAGGCCACAGGGAAACATCTACTCCCAACATAGGATTATGTTCCTACACTTCAGTACACTAACTCCACGTACTGGGTGAAAACAACAACTGATAGGAACGTGATCCAAGTTAAGAATAACTCAAAAACCCATGTGGGGTGGAAGTAGAGATATAGAGTGTTATGTTGTTGGATATTTTTTTAAGTTCAGTGATCTGCTTTATAAAACAGTCCAGCAAATAGTTGTATCAGCACAATTAAAGGAACAGAGAACTGTAGCAGGGAATCAGAAAGGAACCCAATCAACTAACTTCTGTTTATTCAAATCACATTGCACTCAGCCTATATCAGGCTGACCTCTAAAGCCCATAACAAATACACAGCCCGCCAATAACTGCAGGAATTTCTCCTCTGATATATATTTGTGCTCAGGAGAGGCCCGAGGTGCACAGCTGACTAAAAAGGGGCTGCAATGCATACGCATGGTGTGGGAGAGTTACTCACGCATGAGCTTCTTATAGTAACCAACTCTCCCACATGGTGCACTGCATGTAATTAATACCTATATGGATATCAAAAAAATTTGATATGCAAGAGAGTTGATTTGCCTTTTGAAAATATTAACTTGGATGTTCCCTTCTTAAAATATGAAGAATGAGATATTGCATTAAGTCTGGCATTTAATTTCATTTCTAAAAAAAAAAAATTTAAAAAGAAGTTAAAAATAAAAAAGGGAAGAGCAGAGAGTTAAGAATGCAGAAAAACATGACATAATATGTAAATACAGCAGAAACATGGCATGGTATTATGCAAAGTGAGTGCCACTAGAGATGAATTATAAAATAACTTGTTCTAAATGAAGGACAAACACTAAAAGAATGTACACATTCATGCACCAGCTGTCTTATTGTTGCAGGCTGGGGGGAACCTATTGAACCAAAAACTGAAGAAAAGAACAAATGTCCTTTGTATTTAACTAATGTAGTGATAACACCCAGTGACGAGGGCCTCCCATGTTGATAGTTTATGGGCTGAATGAATGTGGTTTTCTCCTCAATCATTGACTTACACCTGATTTTTCTACCTGCACACCTGCCCAAAATCATACATAAGAGAGAACAGGACAGTGGGGAGAAAAAAATGGACAGCTCTTACTGAGAAGCTGCAAAGGTGCAGTCAGGAAGCACTCTGCTGTCCACATCTAGATCAAGTAAGATTCCAAGGAAAGAAGCTCACAGTTAACCTCCCCTTGAGAAAGACCAGTGAGCTGGGCTAAGATTATGTATTCCTTTATAATTAGTTTTCATAAATATACAATGCAGCTATTTTAATACCAAGAATTACTTAGCAATTCTACATTACTTAAACATGAAGCTTGCGCATCCTCCTCAAACACTCTATCACATATTAGAAATTAATTCAACACCTATTCTTACTATGTATAACCTGAAGAGATGGAATGATACACTTGAAAACCCATAAAGGGTATCAGAATAAGAATCATAACCAGCTACCTAGAAGCTAATGCTCTAGTTCAGCATATTAGCCCAAATATAAAAAAATATAAGACAAAATTACATGGCATCTTAGGTTTTCATGGTTCAGTGTTCCTACAAAATAAGTTCTTAAACATTACCAAAATTTCACAATACTTTTTGGGTGATATAGACAAGAAATTGAGAGCTAGAATTAATCTCAAGAGCATGCAACACACTTATGAAGAGAACACAGTTTTAACTAAAGCCTGACAATCTGCACTAAGTTTCTAGGTTTCCAGAAAGTCACAGTAAAAATTTTCCCATCTTGGCTTTCAAACTTAAGGAAAAGAACTTGCATCAGCATATTTATTTTTATCCATAGTGTTTATTTCTGCTGTAATGCAAATAAACACCACACATCTAGTTATAACAATGCAAGAAGGATAAAAATGACAAAGTAAGAATAAGGTTACATTCAATACAGTCATATTACAAGTATATTTACCATCAACGATAAAGTGCAACTGTACTGGAAAAAAATCAAAACCTAACTTTGAAGCCCAACTTTTGTCTCAGTACTCAAGTAACCACAAACTTGTCATATCACTCACCAAGCCATATTATTTATATTAACATCCCCAACACCACCAGATATCTATCTTTAGACAGATAACCTGGAGCCATGAAAATTAAAGCCCTATCAGACTCACGAGCTTTAAACCTGTGGATTTCTGGCCTTCAACCTGTATACGGAAGAAATGTAATGCTGCTGCTCCGCATAAACATGGAAGAGTCAGCAGTGCCAAGCATGGGTGATAATGCCTCCTCCTAGGCAGCACCTTCAGCCAAAATACAGTAGGGCTGCCTGTTAAATCCACTCTGATGTTATGGACTGAATGTACAAGATTAGGGCAATTAAGCTCTGTCAGCAAGACAGAATATGCTACTTCAAGGATGAAAAACCAGCATGATCAAGCAGCAAGAGGTCTGTTAAGGAAACCCTGACAGCTCTGGATTTACTCAAGGTCTTCCACAGCGATACAGAGATTTGAGCAACCACCAGATTGGTACAATACTACAGAATTTCAGTAATTTTTTTCACTATGTACATTCACCATCAGACCAGAACAATTCCTTAAGAAGGAGGACTCTTATGAAACAAGTCCTTAAAAAAGACAAGAAATTAGTCTTGCAGAATTAAATGACATGACATGACCTATGATATGGAAGGTTTAGCAGTAGGATATTTTGTTTAAAGATGGCAGTATATCTAATTAAGGAAAATACTCAAACAAGCACAGTTAAAACAAGCAGTGTCCCCATTGGATTCAGCAGCCAATAAAAACCTATTAATTTCAGCCTAATGCCCAGTAAAAACAATTTCAGATTACATAATTGCAACAGAAGTTTCCAATGCCAAATACAGCAACATGGTTTTGCACCCTGCTAAAGCAGCAAAATAACTGCTAATAACCACTTATTTCGCATGGGCAAGAGTAGAAAGAAGAGCATAGGAATATGAAGAAAAACATGATAATTAAATATATCACCCCTCATGCAACTAATTTTAAACTTATCAAACCTGCACAACAAATCTCAGAAGATACTGGAAGGAAAATCTACTCTGTCCATCTTAAGTGTTTGTGGTTAGAAAATATTAAATACAGGAGGCTATGTTTTCTAAGCTTGTGTTTGCTTTATTCTAATTGAAGCTTCATCTTAAGGTACAGCCAATTGGAAAAACTGATTAGCTCTATGTGGGATGGACAAAACCTTCATAATAGATATTGGTTGATTTAATCAAAAAAAAAAGAAAGCAGTAGCTAAAAATTTCTGCACAGTTGGCCACTGGCTAGTTACAGAGATTGAGCAGTAAAAAGTACTTTATTCTGCAGGCTAACAGGAAACAAAATAAATAGGACAGCTTAATTGGCCAACATGATTTCACATTTAAGAATAAATCTACGTTGTTTGTGTAAATTGCATTTAAGTATTAGAGAAGGGGTGGTACAGAGATGGCTGACAGCATTAATTTTAGGCAGAGTAAACCATCTATTTTATTGCATTACATAAGGTTTTGGTTGCCAAGCGCATTAAAGTTAACTAACTCTTCATTTACTTGAATTGTCTTTGAATTTGACCCAGAATTTAAACAGCATGACTACTTGCTTTGTAAGCACAAGGTCTGAAAAAATTCCAGTTTGCAGAGATTTCCCATATCAGAGTTAAACCACACTGACAAAATAAGTAACTCTGCACATTTAATGTCATTTGTATTAGAAAATATTCTCACTCTTACCTGCACATTTTCTTCTGTAACTTGAATTTCAGCAGTGTAAATATAATCAATAAGCATCCTTAGAGTCCAGCCATCAACTTCCTTTATTCGAACTTTTTTTGCTCGGCTTTCACTCATCTCACCTACAAATACAGTTTATTAGTCAAGTAAGACAGAAACGAAGCATGAATGTAGAAGTTTAACAGCAGCAGCAATTTTTTGTATGAACAGTTGTGATAGTAAAACAACTTTAATAATACTAATTCAATTTCTTTCTTTCTTTCCTTCCTCACGTGAGGAAGGAAGATTTTGTTGTTACCATCATGCAAATGCCACCGGGGGTTATAGTTTTAGTGCAGGTGACCTATTTTTTTCAGTGTACAGCATCAGGCAAATATTACCAGACCTAAGACTCTTCAAATGGATACAAAAATATTTTGCTGTCAAAGCAAGCTATTAAAATACTCTAGCTTTATTAACTTCTTAATTGAAGGAATATACCAAACATGGTCTGGAGTAAATTTATTTAAATAAGAAAAGTTATATCCCCACAGAAGAATTAACATACATATTTCTTTGCTTGCTTACTTATTATTCCCTTAGTGATTTCACCTCTTTTACAGATCCAATTTAACAGCTCAAACTCAAGCTAAGATAAAATGGTAAGCAAGGGAAAACTTGTTGGATCTCATTTTGTGGAGGCTGACATGTTGGCCATATGCCACTACCGATCTTCATAGAAAGGCCTGCAAAATAACTTCCACCTTCCAAAATATTAAGTTTCTCAAAATGCAACATTTTCTTTATGGATGAAATATTTATCCAAAGATAAATTTTAAAGTAATGACTACAACCTTTCTCATGACTTCCAGATCAGATCATCTCAGACCTTTAAACCCTCTTGCACTGATTTTAACTGAGAAACAAACATGAACTACAAAAGTTGTGTTGGAAGATATATAAAATTTGACTTTGGAAGAGTATATCCCAATAACTGAATAGATTAGTTTCTTGCTCTTCTATGTTGGATATTATTTCTTTCCCTTAGGCACAGGTGTCTAGAGATAATAGTATTGGTGATATAATAAATTTATTGTATACAACAACAAAAGCAGGCAGGATAGGGAAGTGAACAAGAATGTGCTAATCACTGATATTTTCTTATGTAGTCATATACATGTTCATTGTTTGTTACCCTCTGGTCTCTAGCGTTGGTGTCAAACAGTGCATTTACCCTGTGCTTTTAGCAAAGGGATTATTACTGAGAAATCTGTTACCATTATTCATGCCTTTTTTTTAAGCTGAAGGGTAAAGAATGGCATTGCAAGTCAACCCTTTAAGTGGCAAGAAGTTCAAAAGACCATCTCCTTACATAAAAACTAGCAAAATCCAGCCCCCACAGAACTTTCTCCTTTCACCTGCACTTCTGAAACATTTCCCTACACCTCTGAAGGATGACAGCACCATATTCCTAGCAAGGCCCCATATGCCGAGTTTCTACTTCTAGTTTGACACAGAATAAACCTATTGATCTCCAGAGCATGTAAGCTGCAACTTATTTATTATGCAAGCTGCTGTGGAGGTGGTCCTTTGGGAAAATTGTGTGTGTGGGAGAGCAGATTTTGATATTCTGAAAGCACATTAGGTTTGTTTTCAGATTTTGTGTCAAGGCTTTTAGAGTCATGGATAGGCACCTTCTCTGTTTAACAACCAAGCCCAGAATATAAAAATAAAAAACCCTCTAAATAAAAAACCAAAATAAAACAAAAAGCCCCACACCCAAACAACAGAAAACCACCCAACAAAAATAACCCCAAAAATACTTGCTTCCAACTTTCATGCAATCTTACTATAATTCCAGATCAATCCATATCTGTTTGATAGGTCACATAGAGGAAACCATAGATGCAGTCAGTAGGCAGTCTCAGTCTAGAATTCAACCTGAAGAACTCAGTTTATGACTGGGAAGTAGCACCACCATGTCTCCACAGAGTTCTTAACGACAGGAAAGCATATTGTGAACAGAATGAAAGCACTGAGCTGATCCAACCTCCCAAGCAGCAACAGCAAAGCACCAGTTGAGCTGAAGATACTAAAGGGGCTACCTAAAAAGCTTATGTGGATCCTCACAAAGTAATGCAAAGAAGGCTTTTGGTTTTTTTCTTTTACCCAAGAATTTTACAAATGGAGAATGAAAGCAAAGAGAGTGGGTAAATCCCAAAGCATAACTGCTATCACAGACAAGAAAATTTAACTCAGGTCACTTTTGTCTGAAGTCAGGCCCTACAGCCACTGAAGAGTCCCTTCTCTGATGTTTTATAATCAATTCCGCTAAACATTTCAGTTGATTTAAATCATATTTCTAAAAATTCCACTGTATAAGAAGAAAGAAATATTCCTCGTAACACAGATGCAACAGCAAAGGCTTTCTTTCCCCCTCTCTCTATCGGATAATTGTTACTAACTTACTATATTTTGTAACTTTAAAAGACAGCAACTTTTTATTTCCCACTATTTATTGTGGCTACCATTACAAGTACAAATGGAGAAAACAAAAAAAAAAGCGACCAGGCAGAGAGTTTGAACCCATTTAATGCCATATCCCAGCCTGCATTGCAATAATACTTAATGACTCAGAGAATGATGGAATCAACCTGCAAACACATGTCTAAATATAAGCTGCTAATTTCTAGTCAAGAAGTAACCCTAAAGCATACGAGTGCAATTTTTTTACTGTCTTTTCAGTTACTGTTTTATTCTGGATGGAAAAAGGTATTTTCCATTCGGTTGTGGCTGGTCAAGGAATCAAATTTGCTTCTTTGAACTTGCAGATTACTGGATAAGAATAAAAATCCACCTAAGAAGTGTGAATTCCAGGCTTCATGGAGAGAACAATGACAATGAACTTCAGGATTTTTTTGTTGGGGAATGGCTGAAATGCACCAATACCACAGCTGTAAGCAGGCTGTGCCTTAAGCAACCTATAAGCATAAAATCTGCTGATAACTTCTCAAGCCATAGCTGAATTATATATAAGCTCCCATCAAATTGGTTCACCAACTACACAAACCTTGCCACAGATCTATTAGTTAAACACTTCACACCCATTACTCAAGTGAGCATTCCCACCTCCTTCACCACTGGGGAGTTAAAGAACACCTATATTTAACAACATAAAACAAGTAAAAAATTTTAAAACGGACTGAAGCAAGGGAAGAGAAGATTTCAGAAGTTCTATCTGGAGAGCAGCCACAGACACTGCTGCACTGGCACTCTGAATGGATAATAAACTTCTTCACAGAAAGGGCAGTCAGGGCAAGCAGCAATGTCTTAACCACAGAAAGCACAATAAAAAGCTAAACTTTGAGTAAAGAGTATTTTCAATGTGACAGACAATAACAGTTAATCTTTAATACAGAACTAATATAAGAGGCTTGCATTTCTCTGCTACTAAGGTGATAAAAAGAAACTGTAGCAGGAGCTTTTTTCATTCTAATTTTATGGACAGCAGTAAAAATTATGAAAGAATTTATCAGTCACCCAGACTGTTTGTCTCAATCATAAATGCAAACTTGAAGAACTACTTTAGGAAGAGATATTTAATTTTACAAGCAACTTTACAGCATGATTGTAGAAGTGACTCCACTTCTAGCCTTGATTGTGTCAAAATATTTGCATGTAAAATCAAGAATTACCAGCTGCTTCCCCAGAACACAACACTATTTCAAATTTCATCCATCTTGTTGCATACAATTATAGTTTTTAAAATACCAGTCTGTTTGCATTTGGGCAGGCCAAGAGTCACATTTCGACCTCCATCTGAGCTGGTGGTCAGAAGCAAGGCATTGCAGAGAAGTCTTTTAATTTCAGACAGTTGACATTACTACATTAACTACAAAGCTGGCATGAGATTTGAGAAGGAACAGACAAAACCTCAGAATTTTTACACGTATTTAGTAGCATTCTTACTTTGACACTGAATTTCACATTATTTCAATGTGATTTATAACCATGATGGAATTAAACCCACAGCACAGGAATTTCAGCTGGAGGCTCCTATGAACCTGAACCTATCTTAGCCTTGCAAGCTCTCAGCATTCCTGCTTTAGCAGTAAAGCAGTAACTTGGCCAACATGGAGTGAGCAGAAGTAAAATCAAGCCTGTACAGAAAAGTAGTGGCAATGATGCAGAGCACATATGTCATGGAGAATTACCCTAAAAATACTGAAACATGCACTCCAGCTATAGAAAGCTTTCATGTCTACTAACAGCCTGGAGCGCTCATGGTCTGAAGAACATAGCAACAGTAGTTGTTAAAGGACATAATTTACTCCAAAATTCACATGAAAGTTATTTTAACCTTCTTTTGGGCAAGTGAGATTACTAGAGGCTTAAAAGGTATAACGACTTGACTATTCCTGGCTTACTTAACATATAATTTGTTTTTTAATTAAGAAGACATTTTAAAACATTCATCATGCTAACAAAGGCTAAGTTGACAGTATGTCCTTAGACTGTAAAAATAAAAATAATCATTTAGAATCCCAAACATTCTTATTGGCTTTTCTAAAAATCAAACTAGAGCCTAAAAAGCAAAAGGCATGAAATTTCGTGCTTTATACAGTTAGACTGGATTACAACATAGTAAGTATTGAAACATTTGGTACCTGTAAACATGGCATGGAAGTAGGGGCTGCAGGCGGCTAACACAACTCTATGCGCTGCAATTTCCATGTCTTCAGCTACTATCGTCACATCACACAGCAAGTTTTGACTATTTAGAAATATCAGAGAAGGCAATTTCACATAAGTGAACTACAACAGAAAAGTATATAGTATCACACACAATTTCTTTTTTCATGTCATCAAAAGAGGCAGGCAGACAATGTTGATGAAGCAGTGTTTTTAAATGTGTTACACAACCATACGGTTATTGCTCAATCAGATTACGGATGGTGCTTGGGTACACAAAACTTTCTAAACATCAAACAACTGATTGTTATTCCTTTCACAGAAGTTTTCTGCATTGAATAAACACAATTTGTATCAGCCCAATTTATAAACGTTCCCTCTGGAAGTCTGGGCCCCTTTGAACAACTATCCTAAAAAAACCAGAATTTTAATATACACAAGCACTAAAAAAAATTACATAAGAAACAAGGCTTTACAGACAACAAAGAATCCAAACTTCAGCTGAGATGCCTGTGTCACATGACACTAGAAAATCATGCCTACTTAATTGCTCAAATTCTCTCAATCTTCCCTATATTTACTGTTTTCCAAGCATTTTTCATATGCAGCCCATGCACACAATAGCAATTATTCCTTCCACTCTGAGCAGTTTAGAATTTATTATGGTTAACTTCGTATCTTGCCTGACTTTGTATCTTCATTAAATCCATTTGCATTCTTGTCCTTCATGACTAATACATATTTCCTCCCTGTTCAGTTGCAATAAAGGAACATCTCATTTATAACCATTCCTAACACAGGTGTTTCTAATGCAGTTTACAGTTATTGGCTATACCTCTTCCACTGAAACCCGTAACATGTGAACTCTTTAAAATTCAATTTTCTAGATTGAAATAGGAGAGGAAAAAAAAAACCACACCACAACACCGAAAGTCTGCAATTTTACAGCCTCTAAATAGTCATAGCTACAGTTGCCTTTTATTTCCTGCTCATGCTAGCACCGTCCCTGTGGAGGTAGTATGCAATCCACAAAACTCAGAGCCACAGCAACAGAGGGAGGAGGGAAGAGTATGACTTAACAGAACATATTCCTTAGGGATGGAGCTACAGCTGTACACCAACCTAGTGATTTCTGTTCTCAGTACTTCCAAGAAGATAAATTTTTACCTTTCCTGAATACATATTAAAGATTTTTAGATAGTTTGCAACTATCACAGTGAGTTGTGGCAAAGACAGGTGAGCAGTTGCTTTTTGCTTGGACAGAGCTCTCAGCCAAACTGCTCAGCTATTCACCTCAGTCCAAAAGAAAACTCTGTGATCTCTCTGTCAATCATCCAATTTTTACGAGCCCACACTCAAATAAGGTGGCTTTGTGGAGGTCATACCCCAAAAATTTTGGTGGCCACAACTAGCCTTTGGGGCCATATTGCAATCCTGGCATAACATCATCTTTCTGCTTTCAGCTCTTAATACCTACAGCAACTATCTAAATCTCGTAAGTTTGGCCTGCAATAGGGTTATTAACAAAAAATACATACAACATAAGGCAATAACCATACCAGATGAAACAAGCAATTCAGAGGACCTTGAAACAACCATTACATTTATTATTAAAAAATGGAAACATGAAGCTACATATAAAAGGGCATCAGACACCCAGCTTTGTCAGACATCTGCAGTTATTCTGATAACAGGAACAAAAAGTTTTATACTAAGTTGCACAGAAATAATAAAGATAACAATGAAGCCAGAAGCAACAGAATTATAGCAGAGGACAACTAGGGTTAACTAATTACATTGCGCATGTACAGACATAGAACCATCTCTAGTCTGGAACTGCATTAGGTGAATAAATATGCTCTGCATTACTACAAAGCTGACAAGCTAAATAAACGAGTGCATAAACCTAATAATGTACTCTGCTGCAAGCATCTTGGGGCTTCCACAGCAATTCAGCACCTTCATTTTGTGAGGGTGCATCAATTTATTTTAGAAAAGGTGTGTTCTGAAGTGGAATTGCACTAATTTGCTTGTATAGAGCAACTAAATGAACAGAATTGTGAGGAATACACTGTCATGGTATAGAAAATGAGAAATAAGGGACAAGAAAGAATGCATTTAAGAGTAACTGAGCAACTGTTTCCCAGCTTGCAGGCTATTCTTCGTTGGTTCATACAGAGAAAGTTCATTACCCCCATCTTCAAAAGGTTTTGGTAAAGTCTTGTTTGTAAGAATGAGAATTTTAACAAATATAGGTCACATCAAATTCCATTTTGAAAAAAGCAAATTTTAATAAAGTGAATATACAGGCATCAGAGTGTAGTTTTGTCATATGTTAAGAACTTAATTAGCTATCCTAATGAACTCCCTACTCAGTGTTGAGGTGATGGTGAGCAATGAAATGACAAATATTACAAAGGAGAAAATTTGTCAAATTCGTCAAAATTTGAAGGCACATGAAAACTCTCTTACAAGCTACTAAAGTCAGGCAACTTGACAGCAGCCAAAATTTAATTTAAACACACAGACGTAAGCATTCAAATCAAAACTTATTTAGATGCTTAAGCAATTAATTTTTTCACTAGCTATTGACTTCCTGGAGAGTATACCTCTGGCAAATATCTGTTTGTGCTACACTAATAAAAAGAACTGAGATTGACTACATTTTTAAAGTTGTTTCTAAATCAAAAATATCATTTTTTTCATTAATATTAGGTCTTTGTTTGGAGCAATGAAGTCTGAAACAATTTTAAGATATTTCTGTTTATTACATTAAACAAATGAACGCAACTAGAAATGTTTATATTTTATTTATTTACCACTTACCTTCTTAAAAGCTGTACTCTGCTTAAATAGTAAAAATTGCTGCATCAACTACCTTATTAAAGGTATTAAACAACTAGTTAAGGTTATATCGCACAGCTCCTGTTCAAACTTTAAGTATTTATACATGCAAGACAAAATTGCTCAAATTGCTTCTACAGCAATTTGAATTTAAGTAACCATGGAAACTAAAGTATATTCTGAAAATAATCCATGGGCTTCAAAAATGCACACTGCTGGAAGACAGCATTATCTTTTACTTGCAACACAACAAAACGCAGGTAAGGTTTCTGACTTCTGCAACTATCTAAGATTCATTCTGGGAAATGTTCTCCATGTAAACTCTAGCTCATCCTTAGGAAGTCATTGCTACTGGCTCTAGCCAGGCTCTATTATGCTCCTTGAGACACCAAATCTGGTTACTGGGACACTTGAAAAAGCCAAGGGCATAAGTTCGGTGACCCAACAACTGTCAGTCTATCCAGCACATGGTTTTAAAGATTTATCTATATGGAACAGCCAAGATCAAAGGCAGAGGCACAAACCTTAAAAGGGTATCAGTTGCTGTGTTTCTTTTTGGTGAAGCCTCTCCAATTTTTAATTTTATACAAGAAATAACAAAGAACTACAGGATTTTTACATCCTCCAGTACTGTCTGCGCTAGAGAAGCATTTTAATTTATTAAATTTCTCCATTGTTGCTGTTAGTTATAAAGCTGAGTTACTGTCAGTGACAGCTCTAAGTCCTGATTTCCAGAACTCAGTTGTGAGCTCTAATTACCAGCTGTCACAGTTTTCAACATCACTTCACCTACTCATATGTAAAATATAAATCAATATGGATGCTAAGAACACCACCAGCACCAGCCTCCCAGTTCTGCTGAAACTGATGGTAGTATCCCTCAAGGTCTTACAAAACTTTATTCAGAAAAGTTACTTTCAACATTTGATTTGGGAGTTCATCAGTTTCTCCCAGGGAGGCATGCAAATGATAACTAAGAAAATGTACAGTCAGTTGGTTTATACTGTGACCTATGTCTCCAGACTAAAAAATTTTAGTATTTTTCTGGTTCACAGCCTACCATGAAAATCAACAACAGGCACAAGAAGAGCCTAAGGCTCGACCAAAGAGTCACTTTTCATCTATCCAGGATCAACTACGTACAAGATAGGATCAGTAGCTGTTAACTCCTTAAATATAACCTATAAGTATTTTTCAAGTTTCATAAAACTAGTTCTGACTAACTTATCAGGTGCAAAAACATACTGCATACATTTCAGCTATCCTCACATGGCTATCATTCAGCTATCACCTCATTGTATATTTAATCCTTCTCATCAGCTATACTTCTGAAATTGCATGTTCTTAATAAACAAACTATTATTATTAACTTGACAAATGCAAATGAAAGTAAAAATGGACTATGGACTCCAGGCAGATGTACACAGTAAAGTAATACCTTCTTAATTCATTCATAACTTTAAAAGCTTTCTTCATGTGCCATGGATTTACTGTAATAGGACAGTGAATTTCGGTGTTATCATCTTTGAGATCCAAGGGTTTCTGATGGCAAAGTTTGGTACATCTGGAAAGAAAGAGGAAAAAAATAAAGTTAATACTTCTGTCTAATCTCCAGTGCCATCACTTCTTATTTAGTTCAGCATCATCTTGGTGCGAAGAGAAAGATTCACACTTGAAACTTCTTTACTTCAAGCAATTTTGTTTTCCCTATTACCAGTGCTGTGGAGGAATAGGTAGAATTTGTGTGGTAGTAAGTTGGTGACTAACACTAGTGACATTGACAGAGGCTAACAATCTTCACTAAAGAAAACACGAAGATATTTTCTGGTTTTGTGAGTATTATTTTATTTAGTGGAGAAATATTGTAGAATATTTCCAATAAACTCTGAGATGAGGGTAGAATTAGAGTTTTGGGAACTTTGCACCTAGTGCCCATACAGATCAATTGCAGAATGCAGCAACCATGACCCCAGTTACCTTTGCTCCCTATCAGGTAAGAGCTCCTCTCTGCACTTCTACCAGGACCTCACTTTCTCTTTCACACAGCTCCTGGTACTCCTCTGACAGGAAGACCACACAATGACTATTGTAATTATCCAGGCTTTCCCTAGCAGCAGCATAAGACATAGGTGACTGAGAAAAATTGGGTAGTTTTGTAGATCCACTCAATGTTTTGAAAAGCATAATGTACATAAGTGACCAGACTCTTAATTTTTCTTACTCTCAAAACCCCACTCCAAACAGCAAGAGAACTAAGCAAGGTGAAAAATCATTACTTCTAGCTACAATTCTTTCTTCCTATAAAAAATACCCAAGTTCTACAGACACTAACTTCTGTAGAAAAATTATTATATACACTCCTCAGTTACTCAGACTATCCACATATAGCTTTTTATGCCAAACCAAACCAATGAGTTTCCTGTTTGCAACCACAGTGTTGTTCTTACAAAGCAATCTGTGTTGCTGTAGCACTTAGAAAATGCTTAGCATCAGTGATGCTTTATTCTACAGTATTGTAGCTATTCCTGAACCCCTAAGTTGGAAATAAGCAATGGCACTGAAATCACTTGGTGGGGCCACAAACCCTGGTACATCAAAGACCTGATTTCAAATGAAAATTCAACCTTACTAGCATTAGGTAAGCACAGTCAAGTTGAACATTTTCAGTGACTCACGTAATTGCAACCTCTCTTCTACTAAACCTCAAACTTTTCAATTGGGCATGTCTAAAGAAGCTTAAAAGAAATATCCAACGATAATTTAAAATTTTAAGCTAGAACTCTATGTTCTGTGCACTAAAACAGTGCAAAGCCAAGTAGCTGGCTTTATTTTTCATTATTCCAAAACTAGCTACAAAATTTTCGAGCAAAACAATAAAAAATTGCATCAGGCAAAGAAATGGTAAAACATCTCCCATAAAACGTCTGCTAATAAAGTAACATCCATCCGCAGAACTCAAACTACGTCAAACTTACTACGGTGTACCATGAAAATGATATGAATTAAAAGTTTCATGCTCAATGTTGAAAATCATATGTTTAATTACTGAAAAGAGACAAATAACAGACAAGAATTCTGCATCAATCAAAAAAAAAACCCAAACAAGTTGCATGCTATTCAGCATACATATACACTACTTCACAGCGGTACAAAAAGAAAGACACTCTATCTAGCGAACTCCTTTTGACCGAATGTTACTTTTCTACATTATGCAACATATGTTGTGATCAGAATTCAAAAAATCATAGAAAGAAATCAGTGACTGCAGAAAACATTCAAAACACCAAAGACTTATGAGGAAAAGACCCAGTTTTTAAGTATACCACTGAATTACCAAGTCCAAGATAGAACGCTTTTATTGCAGCTTTCTGCATCCCAAAGCAATGCATCAGATACTGATGTCTGTTTATCTGCATACATATTCAGGCTACATACACATCAAATACAGCTATGCAAGGGGGAATAAAAGTGATCGCGGTTTCCGTAAAGAGCTGCCAAGCAACCTGGATTAGATGGAAGAGTTCCCATGAAGCATAAATTAATTTGCTGAAGTTTCACTAGTTTGTCACAAAGGATTACTTTGTTTTAAGGAAATGAAGCCTACAAAACCCTCGGTCATACACCTTCTGTTTTGGGAACTGCCACTCTGCCTGAAGTACTGGAGTCTCTCTTACCATTTCAACAGTTGGGTCAAAGCTCTCTGCAACTGGTTTCCTTCGGTCTGCCCTCAAGGACCTCACCCCACAGCATGCCTGAAATCTACCTCCCGAAGGCACAGGATGAAGTTGCACTGAACCGGAGCGTGTGAAAGGACTGAGCCCAGCTGAGGTGCAGCTGGAGATGGTTGCCTGGAGTGCATCGCCTGGGCACTGCCACTAAAAAAGATGCTTAACTAAACAACCAGAAAACCGGGAGTGAGATAAGCACGACTGCTGAGTCAAACAAGGAGTAATTTGGGACCACATATGGAGGAAGCAGAAGGAGTGAGGGGGAGGAGGGAGAAAAAGCCCGCCCGTCCCCACAAGCTGGAAGGCACACGGCAAGGCGGCGGGGCGGGGGTGCCGGCAGCACTGCCCGCCCGCGGGAGCCCAGCGCCCGCTCCCCCTGCCGCCCCGTGCCGCGGCCGGCGCCCGCAGCGGCACAACCGGGCATCTC
>VZRM01001697.1:409404-420831 GCA_013397955.1 Grantiella picta
GCACGGCCCGGCACGGCGCGCCGCGTCGCGTCTCTCCTCCGGTGACAGCGGGGTAGGGGCGGCGGGGTAGGGGCAGCCTGGCCGGAGCCTCCCGCCCGGGAGGGGGGGCAGCCTCGTCCCAGGGACTTTAGGAAGAGGAGGCTGAGACGCCGCTGCCCTTTGCTGGAAGAAGCGTGGCGTTCGAGGGGGATGAGGCAAGGTCTAGTGCCCAATTTCCGCCCAGGAAAGCGGTGGCTCAGGGCAGGGCCGGAGAGCGAGACCCCGAGCTGCCCTGCGGAGCGCCCGGGTCAGGGTGGCCTCAGCACCCGGGAGTATGGCTTGGGGCGCTCCCTTGGGGACACACAGGTGCTCAGTCGCAGGGGGAAAAAAAAATTAGAGCCGAGAAATTCCTCAGTGGGAAAATCCACCAGCACATGCGCGCCAAGAGGGACATGGGCAGCTTCGCAGGCTAGCCAAGGAGCTGGCTGGACAGCAGCTCATGCAGGTGGTTTCAGCTCGAGCAGGGGCCGAAGGGAAGAGCAAAAGTGCATCGAAACGGAGGAGTTGAGCACGGCTCTAGTTGGCTGTGACCTGTTCGATCTCATCGGCTTGTATTTGATCAAGTCTAGCGGGAACGCTGCCGTTCAGAAAAGCTGTCCTATCTTTTGCAAACGTTGCTGACATTGATCATTAAGTACTTGAGTTGTGTTTTAATGTTTGCTGAAGTAGCCTCTGTGATGCAAAATGGCAGAAAGGAAAGCGAACAGGGATTTATTTCAGACGTGTCGTTGTAAACAACGCCAATTCAAGCAACGATCAAGAATACTACATTTAGCAACTTCTGACTTGGGGCATTAAAGAAGAATTTACTGTACTTAAACCTCTGTAAATTACTTCCAAATTTTTGAAGATTGTGTCCTGGAAAATAGAATTAGCAAGCTGAACACAATTCAGATATTTTAGCCTGATAGCGTCTATAAAATTTAAATGCTTCTTCATTGGAGTAAGACATTTTAAATTGGAATAGTATCTCTAAACTCATAAATCTACTAGTAACTGACCAACACTATTCTTCTAAGAGTGAGAAGAGTTTGAGGACAGCATATTTCAAGTAGTAGGGAAAACAAAATGGCAGGTGTGTTTTGGGTAAAGAGTATTATACATGGATACATAAAGCCTTCACCAATGTTTTTAATAAAATCACTGGCTGTTAAAACTAAATATATTATAACATGTTATTTTCATCTTTGCTAATCTCCAGTAATACTCCTCACTTGGAAAATGCCATTTTAGTTTTCTCAGTTTACCAATCCTTTTTCACTATACTGTGATGTTTGATTTGGGAACACTTCACTATTTTTTCAATGGGTTTCCACTGGAGGTTTTTTTAAATTAAATAATCACAATTGGCAGTGGCTGTTTTTATGAAGTCTGTGCTTTGCAACTGCTGAATTTGTCTCCTCTTGAGAGATAGCTAGATTTGCCTCTGGGTTGTATTGGAGAAGACAAGGTACTTGTTAAAGATTTAAATACACAACAAAACCTGCTTACAGGAAAGTCTGCTCCAAAGGAACCAGCCGGCAATAATGCTCTCTGAAATGGAGGTTTAAAATTCATCTGGCTCCACGTAGCGTAGCATGACCAAGGGAAGTTCATAAGCAGGTGTGGCCTGGGTGGATCCAAGAGCTGATGGTGACTGTCGCATCACACTTTCAGTTTTCTGTAATTTTGAGTAAACTCCTGAGCAAGTCACATTGAAAGACAAGGATCCCAAATTCTACTGATTGATAAGACCTAAGCGAATTGTACTATGTTGTGCTTAGCATTCCACACGAGACTATTGTAAACTTGTGAACTAGTCCGGAAGCTGAGGGGTTTCGTACATAATTTGCATATAGGTCCTGCAAGCACCTAGGCAGCTGCAGATTCTGCCTCATGCTAACAGGGCAGAACTGTTTAGCAACATTATTGTGGTTTAACCCCAGGCTGCAGCCAAGACCCAGGCAGCAACTTGCTCACTCCCCAACAGTAGGATTGACGACGAAATCAAAAGGCTAAAAGGTAGAGAACTTGTGGGTTGAGATTAAGCCAGTTTAACACAGAAAGCAGAAGCTGCACACACAAGCAAAGCAAATGAAGGACTTAATTCCCTGCTTCCCATGGGCAGGCAGATATTCAGCCATCTCCAGGATAGCAGGCCACATCACATATAATGGTTACTTAGGAAGACAAACATCATCACTCCAAATATCCTCCCCTTCCTCCTTCTTCCCCCCACTTATATACTGAGCATGATGTCATTTGGTGTGGAATATCCCTTTGGTCAGTTTGGGTCACCTGTCCTGGCTGTGTCTCCTCCCAGCCTCCCATGCAGCCCCAATTTCCTCACCAGCATGGGTGGTATGAGAAGCAGAAAAGGCTTTGGCTCTGTGTAAGCCCTGCTCAGCAATAACAGGAACATCTCTATGTTATCAACTCTGTTCAGCACAAATCCAAAACACAGCCCCATGCCAGCCACTGGGAAGAAAATTAACTCTATCCCAGCTAAAACCAGCACAACCATTTATTCTTAAATGAATATTAAGCATTTCCAACCTGTTACTTCTCTCATTTTCTTGCAGTGTTGTTTTGGCTTCAGAGCCAAATGTTCAACATTAGTTTACTTAACTTCTGTGATGCAGAGCATCAGAAAGAAACAAAGAGGGCAAGGTTCTATTTTTTTTCCCTGCAAATTATGTCTTTGTAATTCAATCATTCCAAAAAGAACCATTAACAGCTGAAGCAAAAACTACTTCAATCCAAACTACATTATGTGGTTATAGCAAAACAACTTGTATCTCTAACCATGAGAAAACACATCCTTTAAATACAATGTCTAGATTTTTATGGGATTCTGCTTGATCCAATACCTCTTCTTAGAAAAGAACTTTCAGAAAAAAAACTTATCTATTTATGTCTGTGGGTGTATGCATGTAGTTTTGAAAGGAAATGGGCTATCTATATTATCTGTGATGAAACAGCTGTCATTTTTGTTTATACTGCAGCAATTCGAATTACTGCATTTACTGAGAAAATTCCCTGTCATGTTTCAGGCTGTCCCTGTAATAACTCTGTGCTTTCCCACTTGTTTTGGTGAGTTACAAAGGAATGTGGCCAATGCTTATTTAAGATCACAGGATTCTTCAGATGTATTGACAGCAAGAAGTACTTTACTGATATAGAAACCCCAATATTATCCATCAGTGAATTACATGCAGTGAAAATGACGTTATACTAGCAGAGCTCTGCTTGCTAGCAAGATAGTTCCACAAGTTTCATGGTCCTACAAATAGAATAACTAATGCTGCTAAAAGTCAATGTGACTGCATGCATACATGGTGTTTTATTAGCATGTTTAAGGGATCACGCATTATGCTGACATGGCCATGTTAGAAGAAATCAGGTTTAGGATTAGCCACTGAGGACACTGATATAAGTTCTTACTTATGTTTAATTGAAAAACGTAGGTTAGGAAGACATCTCCAAAAAGGACAAAAAATAAGGCAGTAAGAACATTTATTTAAGATATTAGAAGTCATAGCTTCTGAAGGATTTGGGTAGAATGTTTATGACGACATGCTGCTGAGGCTGAGATTCTTTTCATGAACAGGGTAGAAGGGAGGGGGGCTAGAATTGAATACTTAAGTACTTCTCGGTACTCCTGTTGCTTCAAACAAAAAAACAATATGCTTCTTCACTTTGTTAGCTCTTAGGTTTTCCATTATATTTGTATCTTACTGAATTGAGTTGTGAGTAAATTATGTACAAAATCTATGCAAAAAATAAGTGTGCATTTATCCAAAATACGTGAGAACACACATGCAGTTTTTCCCCTGTGCATTTCACCCCCAGTAACATTACCATCCAGCAGCAGACCTTTTATACAACCCGAGCCCCTGTATCTAAACAAATCCACAAGGACCTGTGTGGAATTCATGACAGGACTTTAGTTTAACACAGACAATAGCTACTACTATGTTCTTTTGTCTAAGACGCTAGCACTAATATCAGCATTAATCCAGCATTGCCTAATTTTAAAGGCCTCACTCTAGTGGAAGAGACTCCTTTTTCTTGCTTCAGAAGCATGGAATATTTTAAGTTTCAGAGAACCATTGAGCTGAGGACATGAATGCAGTTGAAAAGAATTACACTGAAAAGTAATGTGAAAAGGAAAGAAAGTGCATGCAGCAGACTGAGAAAGGGACCAGATTGCAGAGGAATATGTACTGGAGAGTAGGCAGAGAGAGAAAAAATAAAACATGTAGATTGGGATTGTGAAATAAGGAACAGCAAAGCAGCTGTTATCAAAGAGAAATTGTACTGTGACCAAAATCAGTTAAATACAATTAAGCATGGATTAAAATAGTTAGTCTTTGCTAGCATTAGTCTCCTGTGTGAGCAGTTGCTGGAGCACTAAGAATGACACACACTTAATGAAAATAGGTGAAGGGATAAGATTTATTCTGTAAAATTTGTAGACCTTATAATGACGATGGCAAAAATTAGTATCTAAGAACTGTATTTTCTGTGTTCAAAAGCAGATATAGTATAATTTCTAGAAAGACTTTTTATGGCACACAGTCTAGTAAACAGACTTTAAATACTTTAATCATATTTCTGGAAAAGAAGGGCTGCATTAAAAGCAAATGGTAGGATTCTTTTGAATTCTACTTGATGGAGAAGCTAGGTCCCTGTGGTCAGTGCTGTGTTCCTTAAGAATCTAGATTACAGCTTCCAAAAGGAAGTCCTAGCTCAAGTAAGAGTTACGAATCAAAGCAAATGTAGGTCATGGCTATGATTCATATTTGTACTGCAAACTACAAAGATGCAAAGTAGATATCTTGAAGAGCAGATCTGAGGTCCAGTGCTGCAAAGGTTTGGATTTCACATACAGTGTATCCCTGAGATGGCCATGAAAGAGGTGGACCAATCCCTATTCTCATACCTGCAGACTTGTGTAAAGATAAGGCAGTCAGGTCTCTATACTGAGTGGGTTGTTCCATTCACTGAACCAGAAGAAAGACATAAAAAATTATCAGATTTTGCCTTCTGATCACTTAGACATGATGCAGAAACCTGCAGCAAAGATATCTTGGGAAAATGATGCAGGGAGAAGCAGAAACCTGCAGCAAAGATATCTTGGGAAAAGTTGGACCATCCCAATGAGCAATGTGCAAAGCTGATGAGGAGCTTCACCCCAACACAAAATTATACATTACTGAAATAAGTTCTGCACCATTTTTGTGTACAGCCGACACCAGAAAAAAAATTTACTTATTCGCAACATTTAGATTTTAGCAAACAATGTGTCATTGGGTTTTTTCCTGATTACTTTTCTTTATAAGAGTGTAGAAAAGACTTTTGTTTATTATTATGCTCTGTCATACTTGTTTAAGTTGTCAAAACATTGTGTTCTTGAAAAATGAAGCAAAAGTAATTATAATAACTGTAAGGTATAATACTATATCTATTAGATGCAAGCCCATCAAAGTCCATATGCTTTTCCTCCATGAAATTCTCCCCAGCAACAGGAATATTGTGAGATAGTCCTAACCAGGTCAATCAACCAACCAACACGCCCCTTTCTCAGAAGAAAACGACTACAGCACATTAATTAAAATTACATTTAAACAACTGATGTACCGCCATCTAGTGCTTCCTGAATGCACAAGCAGACAGAGAAATGGACTCGTTTCAATTGTCCTGGGTATCCAGGATTGGCCTATTGCAAACCAACAGTTAAAATCATCAGTTTCTGGTAGTCATACTCATTATGAGCTTACCTAAGAACAGTAATTGGGAGCAATTTACACTGTGGAAATAGACATAGTATGCTGAAGGAATCAATCTGAATATTTACTGTTTCATATGCATATAAACAAGACCAGAGGAACGGTATTTGCAGAGTCTGTGGCACTTGAGGGGACATTCAGTGAAAATGAAAAATGCTGTACACCGGGAAAAAGCAAGAGGGATATACCTTATATGTTGTACAGATTCTTATGTTGTACAAAGAGACAATGAAATAAACGACATTAAAATATTAAAATGTTATATTCAGGAAGGCATAGCAATAACAATCACATAGATCTAATTGCTGCACAAAATTTTGCAGAGAGGTTGTTCATAGAAAGTGAAAACCATATCATGCTGCTGTTTCAGAAATTGAGTAAATCTTCATTTGGAATAACATTTTCTGTGTGTGTAAGAAAGACTAGAAGTACTGCAAACTCATTGGTTAAGATAATAGCTCAGGATCAGTACTTGTAATTATGCAGAATGTCTATTAAAATTGGACTCATAGTAAACTGGGAAAAAAATGAAGGGGAAATTTGAGTCAAAGATAAAGGTATGAAAAGGTTGAGTCCAATAATTCTGGTACAAGCAGTAGTTATGGTGTTCCTGGAATAGAATTTTCACTGGTATCAAGGACAGTCTCTTGCCAATATTTCTATGCAAAAGAATGTTGGGATCCGGACTAATATAATGAGGTAAAAAAATTGGTAACTTCAGAACTTAAAATATTCAAAAGACTATTTGTTGGAATGTTAATATTTAACCATACAGCCTAAAAAGTTCGTTTACATGAGCTAGTTCTTGACAAGTTAATTTTAAGATTTTAAGACAAACTATTCAGAAAACTGAGAAAAAACTGTGGGGGAAAAAAAACCCCTAATTTTTCCTTGAAATTTCATCTTCTGTCTTTATTTCAATTTTATCAGTAGTTTTCCTGAGGTAATTATCAAAAACATTCCTCTTTTTAAATGAAAATCACCCTAGAAAGTATATAATCTGAACTCAAATGTTTTCAGAAAAATCTCTCTGTTTCCCTTTATATAGTTGAAATAAATGCTTGTCATATTGTGACAGCTTTATAACAGAATTTAAACAGGAATGGGATTTTGAAAAATTGGAAGAAAGTGAAGAAAATTACTTTGCAGAAGGAGTACTTTTCACCCTGCAAATTAGCCATTTGCTTAAGTGCTAAACCATTTCAAACTCTCAAACTCATCTTAACCACAAAAGATCCATTGTGATACTTAATTCTGAACTTTTATACTTCCAGTGTATATTTCTGAAAATAGACATGAAATTGACAAGTTGTCTCCTTTCTTTAACCTCAGTTAATTTGCTTTTTAATATATCTGGGAAATCAGTAAAATTTTAAAAAAGTAACCAAGAGTGCTCATTCTGTTTCTCACACTTTTTCCCTTTGCTTTTTATTATTATTTTTTATTATTTTTATTATTTTTATTATTTTGCTTTTGTCTCATCTGCATAAAGCATACAAATTCTCTCTCTACACCTGCATTATCTATCAGTCCTATCTCTGGACTTCATTATGGTCACGTAAGACATTTTGCCAAATTGTTTGTACTAATAGATTAGCTGAAGTAACCCATGGCCACACTAAGCCTCCAGTATTTAAATTGTGTATTAATTGGTGAAAGACTGAAGAGTTTTTATTAATACTGGTGTTATGCACCTCTCTTTTCAATAGCTTGCATTTAAAGGTCACAGAATTTTTAATGGGCATTTTACTTATGCAGCAAAAGCTTCATAGCAAGTAGCAGGTTTTGATTACATGATAACTGTGTATAAATAGACCCATGATGCTCAACACAAAAAGTTTACACTTGCATGATGAGAAAATCTGAAACTATACCTGGAGTGACAGGTTCCTTTGTATTAAACATACTCAGCAGTGAACTGGTCTTTTAACCTCCATGAGATTTATAGAATTTACAGAAGCTTGAAATGAAATGAGTGCTTCTGAAGTGTCTGTAATCTGAGGCTAGAACATAGACTGCACTTACTGCGGGCTTTCAGGACTATTACAACCAATTCATGCAAATAAAATTTTGTACTGTTATTTTTACCTTTTCACTTCCCATTTGTATTTTTAGTAATGCTGGGATCTGTCACAACCTCATATTCTCAGAGCAGAGACTGTATTCTTTACATAGAGCTGAATACAGTTTAAGTACTAATTGTAGTATGAATAAGAAACAGTAATAATAATTACATCTTATAGTTGAATGTGAAAAAGTTTGTGAGCCTGATCCTGTTTCCATTCATGCCAAATTTTAAATGAAACTGAGAGGGAGAAAAGTAGATATTACGCCTCTTTGTGAGGATACAATTGTGACAGCTAGTTCCAAATATTGTAATTATTACTGATATGGCAAAGGTGATGCCTAAACAGAGCATTTAATCCTAGATATCTAATGTCTTAGTAGAGCTTTCCCTAAGGGCAGCATAGCATTGTTGGGCCATACCACATCTTTTTATCTTACCCTTACCCAGATACCTTCATTGTTACTGATGGAGTTGCAGTGGAAATAATTTAAGAACAGGCCATATCTTTATCTATTTTAGACTTCCCAGCATTGGATCATCCTTCAGGAGATATACTTTCAAATTGTGTGCACTAAAATGACAATGTCTGCAAAATTTGATGGAAGATGAAACAGGAATTGAGCAGAAGAGACTCATACTTCATTAAAATCTAACTATATAGTTAAAAACCTCTAACTATAAAAAATATACTGTGAATCTAGTGATTAAAATGATATCTCAAAACCAAAACAAATATTGAGTGATCAAGTAAGAACAAGCGTAGGCTACTATAAAGATTACACACGTGTTTAGGTAAACTGGCAGTCACATATTTCTAAGTATGGTCACTGGTGTTGTATACAATAAATATTTATGCAGTTCAAATATTTAAACTTGTAATTTCCCCCAACTGTGCTCTTCAGTAACCCATTGAGAACTCTTAATTTTCCATTCATTAGAAACAAGGCTTACAATTATATATAAATTATACCTATTCAAATGAGTGCTAATAAATGTAAACTCAGTGGTACTTTAGGATTCCAAAATTATAGTTAGAATAATTTGTTCTTTTGATTTTATCTTAAACACTAGTCTAATGGCATATCTCACACACTACCTGTATGTATGCAAGACATCGAATCGAGGTGTTTTCTAAGTATACAGCACTTTGTAGTAATGGATTATACATTAGACCAAATTTCTAAATCTCTGAAAAAACAGAGATTATTGGAAAATTATCTTTAAACAAGCACAGACAAATGGCAACTACTTAGCAGCAATTGTGTTCACTTTTCAAATATCACTGTGTTGATACAATGTACTACATATCTGAAGAAAAAGCCTAAAACCAAGATTACAACTAGCCTATAATATTTTATGGAGACAGGAAGCAGGAGTACTTCCACAACCTAAATTATTATGCTGATGAGAAAAGGTAGTTACTTGAACTTACGTATTCAAGTGATGAATCAAATTCCTGACTGTAGCTTTCTTGGTTTCTAACACTTTGAAAACTGTTCTAAATCACTTTGTTTTTTTCTTTAAATCTCCTTCCCCTCTACTGTTTCCCCTCAAATATCATCCTTGCCTAATTCAGAATCCAAACCCTTCTGATTTGAAGACACAAAGGTGTGTGCTTTCCTAAGAATGCACGTAAGGAAGCCAACAAAATGTGAGGAAACAAGAAAAACAAATGTGCTGTTGGTCATAAATGAAAACAGTAGTGACTAAGCAACATGAGGTGATATGTGAATTTTTGTGAAAGACTTTGTTTTATTGGTGGGGGTTTTTTGGTGGTTTTTTTTGTTGTTGTTGTTAATTTTTTTAAAAATTAATGCTATTTTAATTATTTTTAAAATAAATGGTTATAAAATATTTTAATAAATATAAATTATATATATTTATAGTTTTAAAAAATTCTAGCCATTGTCATTAGCTGGCACTGTTATTAGCTTCTTGGCTGTGGGGCTAGTTACAACACACTACACACAAGCATTTCTGGTTATTCCAGACCAGACAATCTTGCTCCTTGCAAAACAAAAGGTAAAGACCTCATGCTTTTCAGGCTGAGGAAAAGCTCAGGCAAAGGCCCTGTGCAGCTAAACGGTATAGTCATACAAGGGAATTGTAAGTTCTGGCAGTCACATAACACCTTTGTAAAAACTGCACAATCAAGTTGCAGACTGATCTACTGAACCAGCTTCAATCTCTGATGATTATTACATCTGTGTAGATGTTAAACACACCTGCTAAGATACCTACTTGGCAAAGCAGAACACCTTACAAAAGTAATGCTTGTTTCTTGAGCAGCAAATTGTGGCCTCACTTCACTGTCACTGAAAACTTTTGTTCCCTGTTAGCTAATCAGTAGGATTTGTGTTCTTGTCAGGAAGGAAAAATATGGAAGCACAATAATGAGGAGGGAAAAGGAACATTTAGGCTGAGAAACTGGTATAGAGCATGGTCTTATCACAGGAGCTGGACTTTATCTTAGTGAAACCAGCAAATTTAAGGCATCTTTTTAATTTAAGATAGTGGTCCAGTTCATTAAATGTGTGTATCTGTGTAAAACAAGAACAAATGAATGCAAGTGATGAATGTAAATGCTCTGGGTGGGAGGTTTCAGTTGATATTTTTTCTAGAAAAAGATATCCAAGAAAAGTCACAGAAAATGAGATCGAAAACTTGGAACTTGTTTGAAGAAGCTCATACCTCAAGAGCAGTTTTCACTCCCTGGCACTTTGACATGCTTTCAAGAGAGGCAGAGCCACTGCAGCTGTTCAGGCTGACCATCCTGGCTTCTCCTAAATAGTACATGTAGAACAATTACAACCTGGAGAGGATACAATCTAGCTTGTCTTTCAGACCCCCATACAGCTTTGATCCTCTTCGGAGTCCTCACTAGCATTAGCCAAAAATTAAGGGATGTTAATATTGAACAGACAGAAGGTTAAGAAACATAAGTAGGTGAACAGAGCACACAACAGATAATAAATATGCTTTGGAAATTCATACTTGGAGCACTGTGTCATTCTGATCCTTCCCAGTTGAGAAAGGGTATAGCTGAAAAATGTCAGACAGGCTAACAAAGATTACCAAAGAATGACTAAGCACAACTAAATGGTTGAGGAACATCCAGAATACACAAGGCTGTCAATGTTAATAAAACAGAAATCCATGAAGTGAGTAGTCTGGTCACTGTGAGTGGCCAGTCTGTCTCAGGGTGATCACAAAGGGTTGTAAAATGAAATTAGCAAGCATATGTTTTAAAGAAAATGGGTTTCTTCACAAAATATACAACTGGGCCAGAAATATCTTTAAAAATTTACAAAGTGCCTTGTGCATGCTAAAACTTTCGGTAATCTGAAGGAGCAACCAGATACACTGGAAACACTAACTAGCTGCGCAGACTCCATCCTTTCCTCAAGAAGCCCCTGCAAGACAAATTGAAGATGGGAGAATACTCTGCACTGCAAGCTGGCAGCAACACTACGCTGCCTACACCCCCACACCTTGGCCGGCCATCTGCTGCCGGGGTCCCTTCCCTCCCCGCCTGCCTGCCGAGCCACG